>SNQN01007751.1:0-29005 GCA_008642245.1 Bassia scoparia | reverse complement strand
TTCATCCACAGATTCAAGGACTCACACTTCGATCCCAAGAAATCCTCGAAAACTGTAGGTTACCTTTGAAATAATCAGTAACGCTTTAATTATATCAGTACTATTCACTATTGTCGTATGCAGTTCTTGTTATGCTGGAATTGTACAACAGAATGGTAGTTGATTCTCAAGCATCATGGTGGACCGTGTCAATTACATGGAACCGGTGTCCAAAGAACTTCTCGAAAAAGTATGAAGATGTCGAATTTGTCAAAATCGATGTGGATGAAACCTTCGGTACCATACACTGCGCCTTATTTGATGGTTCTTTCGATCATTTAATTTGATCTTTGCGTAGTTAGGCTAAGACCTTATCGTTACACGAAACGCTTGATTGCAGGATGTTGCTAGTGATCGGGGTTGATGCCGATGCGACGTTCGTACTTCTTCAAGAAGGGGAAGAAAGTTTGACAGTTGTTGGTGCTAACAAGGGCGATCTTAGGAGGGATCATAAAACACAGAATCTATTAATATTGTTTCTATTCTTTTTTAAGTAATAAGTAGTTTGTTAATAACTTTGTCTTATTAACTAAGCATGCTTTTTTGATACTCACCAAAAGAGGAAAGGAAAAAGCATGTTCCATATCAAATATATGTATGTTAATTGTCCTTTGTGCTTCTAAATTGTATTTAAGCAAAATTGATTTTCATGTTCGCGTTAAAGTCGTTGGTGGTTACTTACTCCGTAGTTCAATCAAAGGAGGGACTATACGATTTTCGTGAAGTCAAAATCGTCTGTACACATTCATTTCTTAAAATTCTATAATGTATACGCTATAAGGTGTCGTCAATTTCAAGATAAGAAAGATGATATAATGTTTTTTCGTTGCCAATTAACAGTTAAAGGTCGAACACTAGGGTTCGTAGCTAAGCTAGATTAAATGAAGATAATATTAAATGTTCACCAAAATCGAAAACGTCAAATTTGGATATGTAACATATGTTTCATATCGTCAATTTGATCTTCGATAAGAAATTGCACTTAGCTTCTATTATATTTCTGAAGCTCTGTCAATCTATTTTTTTTTTAAGGCCAATTGGGTTATACTTGAAGGATTAATAATGGAAGTAGATAGACATACAACCTATATCTATCTATAATCATATTTAAAACGTGTCTATCCATGTACTAAGTATTTAAAAATGTGTATTATTTAGTTGGATTACATCAATATAGACGGAGGAGTAGGCTTATGAACTTATGGACTAAATATTTCCCCATAATATAGAGTGACTATGGGTCTACAAAGCTCTTTCAAAAGAGACATACAAATGCACAAATGAAAAACCTACAAACAAATAAGCTAGATTATAATTTACTAATGTGTAGCGATATATACGCGCACCAACATTTRATATTAATATTAATGTTAGTTGATGAAATTTAATATACTTGACACAAAATTTAAATAATAATAATACGTTAAAATAATTAGAAACAATGTTATACATAAAATATAAAACAAAGGTAATAGATAGAAGTTTTTCAGAAAAAAAAAAATAAAAAAAATTAATCCCTTTTGAGGGAAAAATGGAGATGCGGGGGATCGAACCCCGTGCCTCTCGCATGCAAAGCGAGCGCTCTACCATTTGAGCTACATCCCCTTTCATGCTACACATCAGCTTTCATATTATATATTTATTGAATTCTRAAGTGCAGTATATTTAATCCCTTTTGAGTAACTTGTGTCGAATTTTCTTTCTAAAAATTCTTTTTTTTTTTGGGTTATTTAGTTCCATGCCTCAGTGTTTTCTCAACTGAAAAGTGGTTATTTAAAACAAATCTCACAATGAAAAGGAAATATCGTCCATTCAAGCAATTTGACACAATTAGTTTCTAAAATATTTGAGAAATGGAAATAATATATTTACTAAAATGAAAATAATGTAATACGGGGTATATACTTTTGTGCATGTTGTCTTGCGTGAAATCATTATATGACCAATAATGAAAACTAGCGTCAAGTTTATGGTAATTTCTAATTTCAGCTCTCAAAAGCACAATTATATGACTAATAATGGAACATAGCGTCAAGTTTTAACTCAGATTATATACTTCAATTTTTTTAATCATTAGTGTGTCATTTCGGTGACTGTTTGATATGTGGTCCAAACATGCCATGTGGTCGGAGTCACTTATAAAGGTCACTCATCAACTTTAATCCACAAATTCTAAATATAGTGTTTTCTACACACGTTTTACGTATATTTGTGCGAAGTCATTATATGATCGCCTCACGCCAATTTAAGACTATTTGCTCATCATCATCCTTATATGATCACTGGACACACTATATACTTCATTTTATGGTCGTTCGGATGTCATTTTGGTGGCCGTCTCAAATATGTTCGCAACATCGATCCACTATGTAGTTAGAGTAGCTTCTAGAGGCTGCCTCTAAGTTAATTTTACTAATAGATTATAAAAATCTAGATTTCTACACACATTTGACGAATATTTGGTGTCATGGTTTAGTTGTCCATCGATATCCTTATATGTCCTCTTTTACGTGTGTTGTCTTGCATTAAGAAATTGTAGGACCAATGTTACCTCATGCCAAGGTTAAGGTAATTTCTAGTCTAAACTTAAAAAACACTAAAATGTGGATACATACTTTAATTGCAGAAATTTTTACCATGGGATCCCACAACCATAAAACAATGCAATACAAAACTTGGGGACCAAAACGAGGATACTTGATGGGGTTTCGGATGCCGCAAGGCAAAATTCAAGAAAAAACGACAAAACGTCGAAACGCCCGTGAGAGGCATGACAATCGCTATTTGTGGCCGTAACTGATGGAATAGTCATCCTCTGACATCTTCAAGGTGTAGGAAAAACTCTACGCAAAACTGAGTAGGGTCATTGAGACGTCATTTTTTGGCTGAAAAAAGGAGTCCTTACGGGGGACTTTTGAGTCCATACGGCGCACTTTTGATTTCGTCAAAGGAAAACCGAGAAAATGTCGAAACAGTCGTAGGAGGTAGCACGCTTAGTATATGGGTCCAAAACTATTGGAATAGTAATTTCTCATGACCTAGAAGGTGTGACAGAAATTCGAGACAAAATCGAGTCGAATCACCAATACATGGTTTTTTGGCCGAAAACCAAATATTATACATCAACGAAATGAGGTCTCTAGACAATTTTCGGAAAAATTGTCAAATTTTTTACCAAGGGTTCATATGATAATATGATGGGTCCAGGGAAGAGTTGTGGCTTAAATAATGAGTCAGTCAAAGGAAAAACGAGAAAACGTCGAAACAGTCGTAGGAGGTAGTACACTTTGTATTTGGGTCCAAAACTATTGGAATACTAATTTCTTATCACTTATAAGGTGTGACATAAATTTTGGACAAAATCGAGTCCGGTCACAGAGAAAAAGGTTTTTTGGCCGAAACACGTGGGTCCGAGGTCTCCGGACAATTTTCGGAAAAATTGCCGAAATTTTTACCATAGGTTCATACGATAATATGATGGGTCCAAGGAAGATTTGGGGGCCAAATGAGCCCATACGGGGGACTTTTGAGTCCGTTAAAGAAAAAACGAGAAAACGTCGAAACGCTCGTAGGAGGCAGTATGCTTAGTATTTGGGTATAAAACTGTTGGAATTGTCATTTCTCATGGCCGCGAGGGCGTGACAGAAATCCCGGACGAATTAGAGTCGGGTCGCCGAGATGTCATTTCTTGGCCGAAAAACATGGGTTATACATCACCGAAATGAAGTCTCCGGACAATTTTCGGAAAAATTGCCGAAATTTTTACCATGGAATCATACGATAATATGATGGGTCTGAGGAAGATTTGGGGGCCAAATGAGTCCATACGGGGGACTTTTGAGTCCGTTAAAGAAAAAACGAGAAAACGTCGAAACGCTCGTAGGAAGCAGTATGCTTAGTATTTGGGTACAAAACTCTTGGAATAGTCATTTGTCATGGCCGTGAGGGCGTGACAGAAATCTCGGACGAATTAGAGCCGGGTCGCCCAGATGTCATTTCTTGGCCGAAAAACGTGGGTTATACATCACCGAAATGAGGTCCGTGAAACAATTTTCGGAAAAATTGCCGAAATTTTTACCATTGGTTCATATGATAATATGATGGGTCCGAGGAAGATTTGGGGGCCAAAAGAGTACATACGGGGTACTTTTGAATCCGTGAAAGAAAAAACGAGAAAACGTCGAAACGCTCGTAGGAGGCAGTATGCTTAGTATTTGGGTACAAAACTGTTGGAATAGTCATTTCTCATGGCCGCGAGGGCGTTACAGAAATCCCAGACGAATTTGAGCCGGGTCGCCGAGATGTCATTTCTTGGMCGAAAAACGTGGGTTATACATCACCGAAATGACGTCCGTGAAACAATTTTCGGAAAAATTGCCGAAATTTTTACCGTGGGTTCATACGATAATATNTGGGTTCATACGATAATATGATGGGTCCTAGGAAGATTTGGGGGCCAAATGAGTCCATACGGGGGACTTTTGAGTCCGTTAAAGAAAAAACGAGAAAACTTCGAAAAGCTCGTAGGAGGCAGTATGCTTAGTATTTGGGTACAAAACTATTGGATTAGTCATTTCTCATGACCGCGAGGGCGTGACATAAATCCTGGACGAATTCGAGCCGGGTCGTCGAGATGACATTTCTTGGCCGAAAAACGTGGGTTATACATCACAGAAATGAGGTACCCGGACAATTTTTGGAAAAATTGTCGAAATTTTTACCATGTGTTCATACGATAATATGATGGGTCCGAGGAAAATTTGGGGGCCAAATGAGTCCATACAGCGGACTTTTGAGTCCGTTAAAGAAAAAACGAGAAAACTTCGAAACGCTCGTAGGAGGCAGTATGATTAGTATTTGCGTACAAAACTGTTGGAATTGTCATTTCTCATGGCCGCGAGAGCATGACAGAAATCCCGGACGAATTCGAGTTGGGTCGCCGACATGACATTTCTTGGCCGAAAAACGTGGGTTATACATCAACGAAATGAGGTCCCCGGACAATTTTCGGAAAGATTGCCAAAATTTTTACCATTGGGTCATACTATAATATGATGGGTCCGAGTAAGATTTGGGGGCCAAATGAGTCCATACGAGGGACTTTTGAGTCCGTTAAAAAAAAACGAAAAAACGTCGAAACGCTCTTAGGTGGCAGTATGCTTTATATTTGGGTACAAAACTGTTGGAATAGTCATTTCTCATGGCCGCGAGGGCGTGACAGTAATTCCCGACGAATTCGAGTCGGAGTGCCGAGATGACATTTCTTGGCCGAAAAACGTGAGTTATACATCACCGAAATGAGGTCCCCAGACAATTTTCATAATAATTGCCGAAATTTTTACCATGGGTTCATACGATAATATGATGGGTCCGAGGAAGATTTGGGGGCCATATGAGTCCATACGGGGGACTTTTGAGTCCATTAAAGAAAAAACAAGAAAACTTCGAAACGACCGTAGGTGAGAGTATGCTTAGTATTCGCGTACAAAACTGTTGGAATAGTCATTTCTCATGGCCTCGAGGGCGTGACAGAAATCCCGGACGAATTCGAGCCGGGTCGCCGAGATGTTTTTTATTGGCCGAAAAACGTGGGTTATACATCATCGAAATGAGTTCCCCGGATAATTTTCGGAAAAATTATCGAAATTTCTACCATGGGTTCATACGATAATATGATGGGTCTGAGGAAGATTTAAGGGCCAAATGAATCCATACGGAGAATTTTTTAGTCCGTTAAAAAAAACGAGAAAACGTCGAAACGCTCGTAGGAGGCAGTATGCTTTGTATTTGGGTACAAAACTGTTGGAATAGTCATTTCTCATGGCCGCGAGGGCGTGACAGAAATCCCGGACGAATTCGAGCCGGGTCGCCGAGATGACATTTCTTGGCCGAAAAACGTGGGTTATACATCATCGAAATGAGGTACCCGGACAATTTTCTGAAAAAATTGCCGAAATTTTTACCATGGGTTCATACTAAAATATGATGGGTCCGAGGAAGATTTTGGGGAAAAATGAGTCCATACGGGAGACTTTTGAGTCCGTTAAAGAAAAAAAGAGAAAACGTCGAAACGCTCGTAGGAGGCAGTATGCTTTGTATTTGCGTACAAAACTGTTGGAATAGTCATTTCTCATGGCCGCGTGGGCGTGACAGAAATCCCGGACGAATTAGAGCCGGGTCGCCGAGATGTCATTTCTTGGCCGAAAAACGTAGGTGTTTTACCCATCATCGAAATGAGGTCTCCCGACAATTTTCGGAAAAATTGCCCAAATGAATCTTTACGGGCCACTTTTTAGCCTATCAAAGGAAAAACGAGAAAACGTCGAAACAGTCGTAGGAGGTAGCACGTTGGGTATTTGGGTACGAAACTTTTAGAATAGTAATTTCTGATGACCTAGATGGTGTGACAGAAATTCTTGACAAAATTGAGACGGGTCACCGAGACATGGTTTTTTGGCTGAAAACTATGGATTATACATCATCGAAATTAGGTCTCCGGACAATTTTTGAAAAAAATTGCCGAAATTTTTACAATGGATTCATAAGATAATAAATGGTTCCAGGGAAGATTTGAGGCCCAAATGAATCCATTCGGGACACTTTTGAGTCCGTCAACGGAAAAACGAGAAAATGTCGAAACAGTCGTAGGAGGTAGCACGCTTAGTATTTGGGTCCGAAACTGTTGGAATACTAATTTGTCATGACCTAGAGGGTGTGACAGAAATTCAGGACAAAACTGGGTCGGGTCACCGAGACTTGTTTTTTGGCCGAATTGAGGTCTCCGGACATTTTTCAGAAAAATTGCCCAGATTTTTACCATGGGTTCATATGATTATATGATGGGTCCAGGGAAGATTTGAAGCCCAAATGAATCCATACAGGGCACTTTATAGTCCGTCAAAAGAAAAACGACAAAACATGGAAACAGACGTATGAGGTAATACACTTACTAATTGGGTCCAAAACTGTCGGAATAGTAATTTCTCATGACTTAGAAGATGTGACAGAATTTTTGGACAAAATCGAGCCGGGTCACCAAGACATAGTTTTTTGGCCGAAAACCATGGATTATATCACCGAAATTAGGTTTCCGGACAATTTTTGGTAAAATTGCCGAATTTTTTATCATGGGTTCATATGATAATATGACTGGTCCAAGGAAGATTAAAGGCCCAAATTAGTCCATACGGGGCACTTTTGAGTCCGTGAAAGGAAAAACGAGAAAACGTCGAAACAGTCGTATGAGGTAGCTTGCTTAGTATTTCGGTCCGAAACTATTGTAATAGTAATTTCTCATTACCTAAAAGGTGTGACAGAAATTCTGGACAAAATCGGGCCGGTTCACCGAGACTTAGTTTTTTGGTCGAAAAACATGGTTTATACATCACCGAAATTAGATCTCCGGTCGAAATTTTAACCATGGGTTCGTATGATAATATGATGGATCCAATAAGATTGGGGGGCCAAATGAGTCCATATGGGGGACTTTTGAATCCGTTAAAGAAAAAACGAGAAAACGTCGAAACACTCATAGGAGACAATATGCTTAGTATTTGGGTCTAATATTGTTAAAATAGTCATTTCTCATGACCGTGAAGGTGTGGCAAAAATTCCGGGAAAAACCGAGTCGGGTGACTGAGATGTTATTTTTTGGCTGAAAAACGTGGAATATAATCCATGTTTTTTGGCCCAAAAGCGATGTCTTGGTCACCCGGCTCGGTTTTTCCCGGAATTTTTTCCACGCCTTCACAATGTCGAGGGATGGGTTCTACGAACATTTCGGCCCCAAATACAAAGCGTAGTGCCTCCTACCATGCGTTTTGATGTTTCGTCGGTTTGTCGTTCACGAACTCAAAAGTCCCCCGTGTGGACTCATTGGGGCTCCAAATCCTCCTTGGGGAACAATCTTATGTCAAACTTATGATTTTCTTTCCATGGAGATACAATTTCTTAGGAATTTCATTACCGCTTGAGGAAATGGTATTGAGTGTGAATGAAAATTTAAGAAGAAAATTAAAGTTTTTGGGATGAAATTGCATTATCATGGGAATAAACATGATATTTCTTCACAAATTGACATATAAAGTTATTCATTTTACCACCATTTACTATCAACCCAATCAAACGAGATGTAGGGTATACGAGCTATAGGCCTAACCTTTTAGGCATATGAGTAAATTTCCCTTTAATTTAACCTTTCTATAGGGGAGGTGGTAGTGCTTAGTTGCACTAACCCATGGGCATCTTCTATGTAAGGGGTGACTGTCCTTATGGTATGTCAAGGAAGCATAACTTGATGATCTGCGCCACGTAAGGCCAGTGATGGGTGATGCTGCCCGATGATCCGTGCCACGTAAGGCAATGAAGGGCAACGAAGCTCAATAATCCCTTTCGGGTGAGAACATACTCGTCAAAACGATAAAGCTTAGTGATCTCTTTTGGGTGAACGTATAGTTGTTGGATGAAGTAGTTCGATGATCCCTTCGGAGTTAGAGTAAGCTAAATGATCCATGTCACGTAAGGGAAGTGATGGGCATGGCAGAGCTCAATGAACCCTTTCAGGTGAGAGTGCACACTCGTCGGACGACGAAGTTCTGTGATCCTTTTCAGGTGAGCACATACTCGTCGGATGATGTAGCTTGATGATTCTTTCGGGGTTAGAGAAATCCCAATGATCCATTCCATGTAGGGGTGGTGATGGGGAAAGTAATTAACTATAGGAGCACCCGGTGATTCAGTTCCACTAGAGTGTGGTGATGGGTGATATATAGCTCAATGATCCCTTTCGGGTTAGAGCACACTCGAATACTCGATAACCCCTTCAGGGTTAGAGCAAGCCCGATTATTCGTGTCATGTAAGAGCGGTGATGAGCAAACAAATGGGAGAGCTCGATGATCCGTGCCATGTAAGGGCAGTGATGGGCGACGAATCTCAATGATCTCGTTCGGGTGAGAGCACACTTGTTGTCGGATCACGAAGTTTAGTGATCCTTTTGGGTCGTCAAGCACGGTATAATTCATGCAACATGGATTATCTATGTTATATTATAAGGCAAACACTCAAATTTGGTCGAGAACTTTTGTGCGGATCTGTTTGCCCTTAAAGATAGCATTAAACAAAAAACTCTCTCATTGAAAAAAATATAATATAAAAAAATTATTTTTAAAAATAAAATAGAAAATTAGGAAATTAAAATAAACAAAAAAATATTATCTAAAAAAATGTAAAATAACTAAAAATCACTTCTTCCCCAAAAAAAACTTTAATTCTTAAAAATTCCAAAAAATATTGATCTTATGTGAGTAAAAAATCTTAGCTTAAAAAAACTAAAAAAAAAGATTAAAAAAGATTTATAATATAATATCAATTCATATTATGTATGAAAAAAAATTAGAACATAAAAAAATCTTAGAAAATAAGAAGTAAATAGAAAAAACAATATATAAAAAAAATGCACTCATCTGTGTGCATTTCTTACCTTGTATATACTTTAATTTTAGGTCGTGAATGTCTAGTCCCGGTTCCAAGTTCGGATTTCACCCCCAGAATCTAAGTACGGTGCTTTCGATGGAGTGGCCTCCGATCTGGCTGAATCTGCACACAGCTAATTAAGTTAGCTGTCCTTTCTTATGATGAGACTACTACATGTATGTCTACATTCCATGACACTTCAATTCAATGGGGCAATTCCTGCTACTGTCAATAACTAACTAGTGCGACTGATATTCTGCATACTAAGAACAATATCTTATCCTCCTGTTGATGTTATTCTGTTTCTAATCAGTACAGTATATATAAGCAGCTTGTCAAATTAAACCGAACTTTGGCATAATTGATGTACTTTCTCACTATTTCGAGCGCACATTGATCTCGAGTAGACAAGGATCATGTTCATAAGCTGTACCGAGATAGAGTACGAGCTAATAAGCCGGTGTGCCTGGATTCGATCCGAGTTTCTTTCCCTCCAGGAAGTCCCTCATAGCCACACATGACATTAGCTCTCTAAGGCCTAAGGAGTAAGAATCCTCTCGCTTKACTTTCATGTTTCATCTGATCAGTTATTGTACTAGGCAAGAATTGTCTAATTGATCGCGAATACATTAAAACTAGGATAGCCAGTACGTACTGTCTTCTATTCGATCCCTTCGTTCCTAATCGTTCCTCATTCACATCACTGCACGATTATGCCATCCATTGCATCGGCACAACACTAATCAAGAATATTCTAGACTGTTTGATTGGCATCTTCGACACGGGGAATTTCTAGTCTATCCAGTGGATACATGCACTAAATTTGCATATTCAATGACAATATTGTAATTATGAAGAAAATAAAGTTGACACCTCGATCACTGTTGAGAAAAGTAATTATGGAGAAAGTAAAGTTGACAATATACTATGCAAAAGATTAATTTGATATTTTCATGTTTGAAGAGGCAAAAGTAAGTCCTCCCACCATATCAAAATTATTGCAACGATTTGACATTTTTTCTGTCTACTTTATATCAAATCGTTGCGTTTATTTTGATACAAAAGGAGTAGCTTTAGTTTGAGATTAGTTGAAGACCGACTTGAATTTGACGTTTCAATCGTTTTAGCTCAAATTAGTTCGAATTTGAACCAAACAAATTAAATTAGTTATGAACATAAAAGGATAAATATCAATTTAAATTAAATTCTTTGGCACATAAGTCGCGAATTTAGATCATGTGAAGACCTAACTGTCCTATGTTACAACTTAAAAGAAATGAACGGTTTTCATGTTATTGCTTTATACTTCCCCACTAGTCAACTATCAATCATCCAACACTAGACATTTGTTTCTACAATTGTAGGCGTTGCAAGATTCTTGGTAGTCATATTTCTCGTCATTTTTCATTTTTGAAAGTTTCAAATTTCTTACATTACTTTAATTTTATGCAACGAACTAAATTATACCATGATCGTTGGTAAGAAAAGGGCAAGGAAAAGAACTTATAATTTGGTACAAATAGTTTGGAAATGTTAACCAAAGGGATAACTCATTCATTGATTGAATTTCTTTATTTTAAGTGATCTCTGCTTCTAATTTCTTTCTACTCCCTGCGTCCATCAAATTTTTCCATAGAGCTGCACGTATCATTCACAAGCAGTAAGATCGATTTCTCTCAATTTATTCAAATATAAAAAAATATTATAGTTAATGATTTCTACTCCCGTAATATCATCCTTCCTCGGTTTTTTTTTTTTTTTTAATTCGCACTACTTTCATTTTTAAAAATTCAATTTACTTACATCATTCTTTTCGGGGTAATCAACTCTGTCTATCTCTCTAATCACAGGGTCTCCATTAATTTATTTTTGTCTACTCGCTCTCCCAAAATTAACTAGAATTAAAGTCAACAGAAGCAAGGAATCAACAAAATCGTGCATTTACAAATATTCAGAAGTAGAGATCTGTCACAGTGTGGCATATAATTTTTTTAATAGCACACTCCGTCCAACAAAGATTCAAACTTTTTTGAAATAGTAACGTCAATTCTTTTGTGGACGGAGGAGTATAGCGCGCAGGGGGAGGCTGATAGGTTATAATTGTAAAACCCAATTAAGTATGCATGAGTTGAAAGAATTAAGGGAAATGCTAAAGAGAAACAAGGAAATGAAAAAGAATAATGGACATTATTATGCAATAATGTACATTAATGCAGACTGGCCGCAATTCGCGTTGCATCAATATTCTCTTTTAGCCGCAACAATGCATTATTGGTTTTGAATTTACAACTATCCAATCTAATATGTTTCCTTTTATAAGGAATTGACGACTTTAAATTTAATTACAAAAATTTTGAAGCTTTTTCGTCAACAGAAGGTATTGTATGCATCAGATGTACAATAAATTTATTGTGCGTCAATCATATAGTGACTCTTTATATCAATATAGTGTCCCTTTATATCAATATAGTGACTCATTTCACTTTACATCAATATAGTGATAAAAAATAAGGGTCACTATATTGATAAAAAGAGTTACTCTATTAACCAAAAGGGTCACTATAATCTGATGCACGGTAAATTTATTGTGCATTCGATGTACCTAATACTTTGTCTTTCGTCAAAGTGTCACTATAAAAAGAAATCAATGAAGTATTATTCTCATTTAATTTCAATACTTGTTTTTTTTTTTTGTACTCCATTTTACTCTATAACACGTACGGAGTAATAAGTTAGTATTTGTATGACTTTCGATGGTTTTAGATAAGTTTAATTTAATTAGGTAATAAGTTTAGAGAAATTTTGTTAGAAACAACTTTTTATAAGTTACTTTTTGTGAGAAATAAACCTTAAAGCTTTATTTTTTATTTATAAAATGAAAGATATGGTGCCATTTCCAACGCTTGTTTCCGTTGAATATTAAAAATTAAAGCATCGAAAATATCACCAAACGTTCATTTCACAAAGAAAAATTTTGAGATTGTTTCTCACGAAAAGTGACTTATAAGAAGTTGTTGTTGCTCACGAAATTCTCTAAGTTTAGACAAAATATATAGCACAATTTAACTAAACTAATATTTATTAATTTTTATGTGCAAATGAACTAGAAGGAGGTACAAATTACAATGCAAGTAGGGGAATTCGAACTTGCAACCTATTGTTGACAAACTGTTATTATGTAGAATCTATACTCTAAGACCAAGATTTCATTAGAACTAAACTAATAATTCTTATGTAACCCTTCGTTACTCATAATTGATTACGGAGGAAGTTTAAAGTCCCTCAATTATTGTAGTGGTGTTGTGTTATTGGCGATTTAGTAGGGTCTACTGGCTAGCTAAGGTGTATCCATCAAATGCTAAAAAAAAAAGAAGGTTTGACCTTTTTCCAAAAAAGAGTAAAAAGGAAGAACTTTGGGTGTGTTAGAGATTTAATTTGAATTGAACTTATTTAAACTTGTCAGGCGCAATTTAAACTTAAACTTGAACAACATTAAAGATAGTTATAAAAAATCAAATAGTGACAATTTGTATACTTGGCTTAAGTTGAATGTATAGAGCCAATTAGATTTGATTGAGCTTTATCAAATTGATACCTATTATCTACAATTATTGTACTTCCTCTATTTTAAAAACRATTTTTTTKTATGTATCTACTYGATTYACTCTTTGRRCTAATTCKAATTTGGRTTTAATTCTGGGTGRTTGGATKTCATTTSCYTCCCAATTGTTATTACGAGGGATCGAACACGTGTCCTACCTAACAAGTACAGTCTCAATCACCATTGCACCAATTATATTTTAAGAAAGATACAACAAAAGAATAAATACCTTTTTGTTGCAACTTTTCGAAAACGGAGGAAACGGTTCTATGGTAATTAATAAGATTGGATTACTGGAAAGAGTATTCGGGTTGAATTTTTTTATTAAGAAGAATATATTAAAGAGTGATTGAAGAACTTTATGACCACATTCATCGTGATTTCCATTTATATTATTCCTGTCAATATGATTTGCTTTCAACAAAACGATAATCAGTTTAGTAACTTCAACAGCCATTTTAATGTTAACAAAGTGTATGATGGTACTTAATCACAATCTTTGACCAAAAATAATGGTTCATTTTTTAAAACCATTTGAGGGCATTTTATTAATTATTCGTGTAACACGTACTAGATACCTCTTAAAAAGATAATTTATTTAACGAAATGATATATTCCTTACGAATAGGTTGTATATACGATGCCAAAAGTGAATTGAAAGAAAAAAAATTTGATAAATCAACCCGATACACAGGTCAATATGTGAACGATTTGGACGTCTTTGAATCCGTTTATATTATATGTTTATATGCAACTCGATGCATAGCGTTTATTGAAAACACATTTCACTAATAGTGGTGAGAAGATTAGCTTTCTCGACGCTTTAAAAACAAAGGAAAAATGCTTCTAGCCTAAAAGAAAACATATAGTATTTTTTACTTTTATTTTCATGTCGATCCCTAAATTAAAGTGATGGTTGGAAAAAAATTACTACCATGTTACAACTGACAAGATAAATTAAGACCAACCATATAGAATAGTCGTATCCCTTCAAAAAAATACATATACTTCCTCCGGTTTTTTAAATGCCACGGTCAACAAAATACATTTGTCGAGACACAATTTTGACCGTTAATAACTATAATTATAATTAGTGAAAATTATAAAAAAAACTAGATATTAATATATTATTTAACGAGACGAATCTAACGAGATCCCAGTTGATTATATTTTTCATTATGTGTAAAGTACAAAACTTGGTCAAAGTGCTTCTTGTGAAAAGTGAAAAAATCAAATTGAGACAACTAAAAAAACGGAGGAAGTAGAATAGTCATATAAGACTTGTGCGACCATTGATTGACTATTTTGTCTTGTAGTGTTATATTACCTCTGTATCTTTTTATTTACAACAAATGGACCTAAGTTGACATTTAAGCAAATTAAAATTTTGATTGTGAGTGGAAAAAGGGTGGAGTGAAAAAGTGAGCCATGTGATTTTGTGGGAGATAAAAACAAATGATTTACAAATTAAAGAAGGAAATGAAAATTTTGTTGTAATTAATATGAAATTTCTAAAAATTGCAATTGTTGCAAATAAAAAGAAATTGAGGAAGTAAGAAAAATACTCACTTATATTTGCTAAGAAATGACAATAATCATCCATATGAATGAATTTGTTACAATGACTGCTTTTTTATATAGTTATTAAAAAAAATCATCAGTATTTGATTGAACTGAACTAAATTTAACTAAATTGATCGAATCAGAGACATGATTCGACCTCACATGAATTTATCTCATTTGTAATTTTAAACTTTTTTGACTTGAAAGTTTTTCTATCAAAAACATTGATGAGGAGCACCATATAGTGCTAGCATATGCATGATATATAAACCATGAGTTGGAGTTCCTTTGAACGGTATTACATTGATTGACATTTGAGAATATAGATGTTTGGTCTAGCTAGCACTCTAGCATATGGGTTGTTAATTTGTTATTTACCATCTCATCAGATCACATCAAAAGGAAAGGGATCGGAGTTGGCTTAGTGGTAGCACTCCGGCCTTGGCCTCCAAAGGTCGGGGGTTCGATTGCTAATCCATCCCCCCGACCCCCTCCCCAGTCCCCTCCATGCTTGTATTCTGAGATATGACAAGTACGTATGGAGAACAATATTATATTGATTGAGATTTGAGATTTGAGAATATATATATATGTACATCATTTAAGATGAGATTATTAGTAATAATTCTATTATGTACCCATGTAGGGTTGGAAAGCGAAAACCCTTAGAACACCTCGAACAATTTCCTAAAAGTATTACTTCATTCATATTCCATGCATATCAATTTAATTGCAACTTTTCATTTTGTATGTATAAAAGGGTCGGCCGTTGAAAGGGCAAAAGGAAAATCAGTAAATCACACACAACAAATTCGTTCGTTGACAACTTCTCGCATGCTGTGAAAGGTGAGGGAATATTTTTTTTTACAAATTTGCATAAAAGGTGATTTTTAAATAATTAAAATCTTACTAATTACAATAGTAGTACACTTTTTTACGTTTCTTTTAAGCTGCATTTTTTCTGCTATAAATACGCATTGCATCACCCCATTATTCTACCATGCAAAGAACAAATTAAACCATAATATTACAAGAAGAATCCAATTTTTTATCTTTTTTCTGATCACAAAAAAAAAAAAAAAAGAGTTTTGAGACTTTTGACAACAAAATGGGAGGAAAATTGTCAACAATTCCAGAAAATCGTGCACATTTTGCTGCTCCTACATACAAAAAACCCATCAAAAAACATTGGTCCAACAATTACACACCAGAAAATAGAGCACCCCCTCCTTCTTGTGCTCCATACCCTCAGGGTCGTACGTACAACCCGCCCCCTAGTAACGTTACGGCCCCGACTTATCCTACTACATATCAGCCGTCCRCTGGTGGCGGCGGCATTGGTGGTGGTGGTGGTTTTCCTCCGAAAKCCGGCAACCCGAAGGAGGTGATTGCCTTCCACTCGTCTACCAAGTGGAGGGAATACTTTGAGGCCACTAAGCAGTCTAACAAATTGGTAGGGTGTTCATGTTCATGTGATTATGTTGTGTCTTTTTTAGTAAAAGTGTTCTAAGAGAATATATATTAATACATGCTAATGATATGACTGTTTAAAAGTGTTATAGCATATTGTTATGTCATACTCCTAATTACTTATTGAAGTAAATTTATATATCCTTCACTCATCAGCTAACCCTTCATGCATCCCCATTTGATTATTATATTCTTCCACATTATATGAATGTAATGTCATTCTATATGATAGTGATTATACATGATAATAATAAATAATCCAGTCTCCAATTGGTTTAATGGAGTTTCATATGATGGTGATATGAACAGCAAGTCTACTTGAACTACGTGGTAAAGCTGAAATATGTGTAATTAATAATACCTCATCACTCTCCATGAATATCACCGCGTCTAGTAGCTCTTTCACTAAAATTCCCGAGTTATAGTTGTAATTTCGATTGTCTATACTAAATTTATATTTTTGGAAAAATGTTTATATATCGGAACACACCTTATATTTAAGTCTATAAGCTTAAGCATATTTCGTATTATGATTGTATGGTTCCGATTATATTGTTATTTGTACTAATATCGAATTATTTGGGTTTAATGATGCGATGTTTATAGGTGTGATGATAATTGTGATCATACGGCTAATGGTAGTGGGATCTAGCCGTTACATAAAACCAATATCAAAGAGTTGCTGGTAAACAACTGATGTCGATATCGTCAAGATTGGACGTCGAGAATTATTTGTTGAGCTCTATATTTTTTTAAAAATCAAATTTGTTATTGTAATTTATAAATTAGGTTTAATAGAGCTGATAATGTAGAAATCGAATAATAATGACGGGGAGAAACAACGTTCATATTATGTTAAACAAGTGTTGTGTGCAATAATATTGGAATAATATATGGCGCGCGATTAATTAGGCGTCGTTTTATTTTATTTATTGTATTTTATTTTTTATCTTTTTGTTTCATATTGTGTTATCATGCTTTGCTAAAATTAGCTTGATGTAGTAATTATATGAATTGAATTGGATGAAACAGATGTTCGCTAGGACTATGGAATTCAGACAATCAGTCCTACATTTATCTTTTCATAAAGAAGGCGAACGAATCGACAAGGTGGTTGGCAAAGAAGGAAGATCTTCAGAGGAAGGTTTGCAGAAGCAAGGGCTTGATTTTTGGTAATGCCAAAATTATACTATTATGTTAATAGCTATAAGAGCATAGTGTGTACCGGTGATGGATGTAGGCTTAATTAGTTTGTTAGAGTTTCGCTGTCCGATTCTCAGGAGATGGATGTTGGAATCGATTCTAGTATCAAGCATAATTTAGTAGCGGTATGTAGTGTATATGTATAAGTATATATATTAGAAGTAACAATTTCCAGTTCATAGTAGTAAGTAATATATATAGGTATTAATATATAGTATTATATGATAATAAGAGGTACTGTTGTGATGGAGCTTGAGAAAGCAGAGTACTTATACTTATAATGATTATATCGGAGTTATGCGGATATAGATATATCTGCGTTCAAGAACGTAAATGGGCTAATGAGATTGTGACGGATTATAAGAGCTATATGGATTTTGTATGGATTTTGAAGTTAAGAGTATAATAAATTAAAGATATAAGAGTTAATGTTTGTGTGTATACGTACCTACAGTCTATTGATGCAAATTATTATTCATAGTCAACTAGCGTTTTTTTTTAATTTCAAGTAAATATTATTTTCTTCTAGTTAAAAGTATCAATGTTAGTGTAAAACAAATTCTTGTTGAATAAATTTAAAAACAATCATATATATGCAATAGCATTTCATAACAGTAAAGAGGTACAAACATTTAACAGCAGGTTCTTTCTCTCAATAATAATGCTATCAGATATGCATATTGTAACTAATAAAACTTTCTATCAAAATATATTCAAGTAATTAACCAATAAGTGAACATAACTTGTAGGTCAGTGATAATAAAATCGAGTTTGGATCAAAATCGATCTTCACAAGTTTAGAAAAAAAATTATATCCACCCAAAGGCCACTAATTGACTCGAAATTGATTTTATTTTTCACATATTAATTACTCACGGAAAATACTAGATAATGCATATGATACTGCGAAATAAATACGGATGTAGTAAAATTATATTATAAATCATAATCTTATGTGTATTATTGCGATAAATTGATAAAAAATCTCTATAATCTTCAAAAATGATAGGGAGATTATACTAAGATTATTTGCCTTGGAAATTTCTTATATCCATTCATCTTTTTTTCCTTACACTTGCATATTTTTCAAATATATCTAGTAATATTAACTATTATTCTACTTTCATAATTTACAAAGTTGTTAAACTAACATAATCTAGGAATGCTTAAGCATTAGATTTTTTTTCCAGATTGAGATAAAAATAAACATTTTAAGAGCTTCATGTAATCTGGTTGTCAAGGATAGGAGATAAATGAGCCTTAGTTATTAGCTATATGTTTCTCTTATTATATAAGGGAAAGGGGGAGAGGAAGATGGTGGTCCATAAAAGTCGATAGTACCTTAATGAATTAATGTGATTAATGACTTTATACCTTAATAAAAAAATGTGAATTGATGTGCTTGAATTACCATCTCTTTCTAATTGAAAATACATTTATTATGTGACTTTTAGTGAACACTTCAATTCATGAACATATCAATTGAATTAAACATTATGAAATATAGTTTGAATTCAGTAATAGGTTACTTATAAAATTAATTACAATTAAGATAAATTATATTACTATTAGCTATTATAATATAATTTCAATTTTTATAATATTTTATTATAATTCGTACTATATAATCATTTAAATGAATTGCATATTTTAGTACAGTGCATGCGCATCGGTCATGTAAAACTACACCGTAGATATATACTCGGAGTAATAGTATTTTTAAATGAATTGAATATTTATAAGATCTAAGCACGCATCGCGTGACATGTACAACTAAATCCGTACTATATAGATGTAGATAATCATTTTAAATAAATTGCTATATTCATAAGTCTAGAGCACATCGCGTGCCAATAAAAGACTAGTATTTACAGTGTATGTGGAAGAAAAACTTTATTTCACTAGTGTATTGCATGTACTGTGTAGTTGACTAGTTGTCATATATATGTGGTGGGTGACAATATTATATAATGCAACTGTTGTATGATACTATCACGATTCATATTTGCATAAATAAAAACAAACTTTCTTGTCATCATTAATTCTTTTCATCTTTTCGGTTTCTTATTTGTAGGTTTTATATTTTTTTCTCTATAACTTCTGATCTTTTCTTAAAATTCATTTCGATTTCGTGATTTAAAAAAGTGTAACGTTTAAAAAAACGGAATATTAGTTCTCTAGTTAACCCGTAGAATTTATTTGATGGAAACATAATAATTTTTATCTAGCTTGTTGCCCACTTCTCCATTTTACACTATATTTCAACGGTTGACATGCAAATAACTAATTTGTGTGCACTTTCTTCGTACGCACGTATATATGTAAGTCGTGATAACAATTATTCGATCAACAAATTGTTCACGCTAATTTCACAACTGGACAATTGAAACACATTTCTTTAAATAAAATCATATATTCTCTTCGGTTACAGAAGATTAGGGAAGGATTCTAACCTTCATTTAGCTCTCTAAACACGCCACATCAATGCAAAACTATTTGTGTATACTATATAAAAATAAAATAATCCTATTTGTCTAATATATAAGACTCATATCAACTATTATCTTTATTTTATTTAGTTTTTTTAAAAATAAACATATGAGCAGCTAGGAGGGTTTGTTTTACATAAAAAAATAAACGAAAGGGATCGGAGGTAGACTAAGAAGTAAGAAGACATTTTTTAACTTTTATTTATATATCAATATATTATACCTTAAAGGTACTTAGTTTATCTAGTGTCTTATACAAGGCGATGCATGCATTAACTTATTTGTTAATTTTTTATCAAGTTATAATTGTGCCATAAAATCTTCTAATATTTAAAGATCGAGATCAAGATTCAACATGCAACTAAAAAATTGAACTCGACTAGTCATTTACTTATATGTACGTAAGGAAATCGTACGTGTAAAAATATAAGGTATATTTAGTCATTTGAAGACCAATGAAGTGGTTCAAGTGGTAAGCGACTTGATACCGCTTAAGGAGGTCTCGGAGTTCGAGTTCGCCGTATGCAGAGATCTTCATTGGGAGACTCACCACACATAGCAGGTGCGCAACCGAGTCGAATCCGAATGTATGGCGGTGTTAGTAACCCCGTGAACACGGTCGAGCATGTAATATACGGATAGGCGAAAACTGATTAAGACACATGGATAAAATTGCGATATTATATTAAACGTGTGATCAATTATTCGAGAATTAAAGTTGCTGTGGCATAGAAATATTAGACGTTATCATTTTATTTTATTTTATAAACGTGTATCATTTATGTGTTTATGTAATTAAAGTAATTTGTTATAGTTCCTATTTTTAGCTAAGTGGTTGCTCAATCAAAAATAAGTAATTGTAAACGAACATGTCAAAATATATAATAAAGTAGCATTAGTAAGTTGCTTCTTACTAGAAGGTGCCCCATTTTAATCTTTTGCATATAATCAATGAAGTTAGGAAAGTTGTTTTTCTCAAATAATATCAAGGAGTTGTCAATCAAAACGTATCGAGGTGTAAGATATAAGATGAGTGAAAGTGGAATTGAAAGTATACCAAGTATATGAGTGTAGTGTGTTTAATATAGATTTTTGTAACACATAAGGTGTTATTGAATTCGTGTCAAATAATAGTTATTCTTCCCCTACAAAAAATAATAAATTTATTATATTCTGATCGTTGGATGTGGTTTGTGACACGTTAGTACTTCACTTTGCAATGTGTGTGTTAGCAAGCATGGTCATGAACGTTGTTTCAATCTATATTTAAGCAAAGTTACATAAATCTTCTTTGAACGGTACCACGTTCACAATGTATTTAGTTTGAACAATGCACTAATTTTTGTGCGGCTTTTTTTTATAAATAGAAAGTGGATCATTTGGAAATTATCAGATCAGTGGTATCATTTAATTTTCCATTAATAAATTGAAGAATTGAATGTCATTTAATTTATCTAATTAAGTCTTTTTGATCGATTCGATATAGTATCTTGTTTCGTTTTTTAATTGGATTTTATCACGAGTGTTTCATATTTTTTTGTTTTATTTTTTGAGATGAATTCTTTTTCATGAATTTATTATCTTCATATAATGGCTATAGACTAAAAATAATATTTGCGGTCGACGAAAACACATTATTTTTCAGTGGTCTGCATTCATGCACACTATTAAATGTTTATATTTTATATCGTTACGTATAGTCTAGATGGTACACTTTCAGATAACGAAAGTAGTTTTTCCACTAGTGATCTTATGGTCACTTTTGGTATCATTTTTTTAAGAAAAAGTGGAAGATCAATTATTGATTGAAAGTCATCTAACATTATTATAACGAAGAATTATTAGGGCAAATCGTAACAATGATAAATTATTCACTTAAACGAAAATATTAGATTGCAGCAAGATATTTTGCTAGTGATATTGTCCTCTTTCACATCATTGTTCTTCAACATTAGAGGGGTTCTTTCGAATCTAAATTGTTTTGAAAGTAGATCTTCATTCGATATGTGGTACAACATTTTGAATGATTTAGTACTGATAAGGTAATAACATATTCTTGGACCTCAAATCTACTTAGCTGTTTGGTTGAGATGGTCCGCTTAACATGAGTAATTTGTAGAGAGCACATGCGTAATGCACGAGGAGAAGGGCTAGACGGGTTTAATATTTTAATATCTTAGACTTTATTGACCTAAAGAGATTTCGTGGTAAGATATCATGACAATACATCTATCAAAACAATTTCAACAACCAATTTCGAATTTTAAAGACTGAAATATAAGGGTAGGCAATAAGACACATGCATGCTAAGTAATTAGACCAAAGACTACAAATAATATGAATTTGCAAGCAGAAAAAGTCAGATGTTGTATGCTTCATGTTGGATCATCAGCATCTCTTTTATCGAAATCAACGTCAATGACAGAAAGACTGAGGTAATTCTTTATCATCATTTATCCAATATAACTAGAGATTGAATGACGCAACAGATCGCACAATTGATTATCACGCGTAATATGCTAAGTTGTTTGAAAAAGAAAATCGTCTTTACAATTAACTCGCATAAAAATTACATTTGCAATTTGGCACGGTTGTTCTATTGGCAAATATGCCTATATATACAAACTCAATACACTCATCAAATCATTCCTCAAACAACAACATACAAGTTGTTGTTAAGCAAATTCGATTTTATCATTTCGATTCAAAAAAACTAATTTTGTTTATCTTATTGGTATATATATTACTAGTTTAACGAAATAAAGATAAAGATGTTACCTTTGAAGAAAGGTCATAAGAGTGCAACCATACAACTGTAGTATTATCAAGCCTGTATAGATAACAACACATCTCATTGTGTCATTTATACATAGAATACCAGATAGTAGGCCAGAATCAGTTGGGTGGTACGTCCTTCCTATGTATCATCGGCGTCGGTGGTGGTGGTGGTGGTGGGTGTCTCGGCATCCTGAACACGCCGAGTGGTCAGGCTTTCACATCGTCACAAGTGAGGAATACTTGAAGCTCTAAGCCATTCCAAACGTAAAAAACTGTATGCATGCTCAAGTTTCTTATTCATTCAATAAATTGTTTATTTCATTCATACGATTCTAATTTGTTTATGGATTTTCTCTTTAAATTGATTAATTAAAGGTTGTGATATTTCCTTCCGGCAAATGTGTAGACCATTGCGAATCAGATGAACATAATCAAAGATTGGTGAAAGTACTAGATGTGACTTGGTAGATCGAGTGTTGACGATTATTATTGGTAAGTTTATATATAAAATATTTTTAAACCTTTTTCAACTGCATAAACATTCGTTAATAAATTTTAATTTCGCGATTTTCACACACTTTCAAATAAATGATTTCCCTAGTCTTTAATACGAATCAATCTTCGTATGTTATAATAGGTTTATTTGATCAGTGTGAAACAGACGTTCACGTGAATTTAAAAGTAAAACATGCCAACAGCGTATGTGTTCATGAACGATAGACGAAGGAAGATTCGATCGGAGTGAGTGGAGCAAGAAGGACGATTTCAGAGGTAAGTGAGATTCAGGGCTTTAAATATTTGTTTAAGTGATTATTTTAATAATATGCAAGCTTAGTGAGTAATATATGAGGCTTGAAGATTAAGAAGGTGCTTTCACGCTGGATAAAGAGAAGACAAAAGGATTAAACAAAAATTTTTCTTCAAATTTTTTTAATGTAGCTATTTTTTGTTTTTGGTGAGGTAAGCAGAAAGTTATTCTTCTTGGGGAAGGCATTGATTGTGGGCCCGGCTTCAAATTTTGATTTTCTTGTATACGTTCTGACATTCGAAATTTCGTAATTGTTTGTTAGTATCCGAGTGAATTACAAATTCTGAATGATTCTATAATCTTTGTATATTGTGGTTTGTGAACAGATCAAGAAATAACTTAATAGTTTATTTGATTATTATCATAAAATTCATTCATTTGAAAGGTGCTTGATACAATGAAAACTCATAAAAAAAGCTCACTCTTAAATTTCAAGTGACATCTCACACAAACCCCAGTGTCTAGTTCAGAGAGTGTTGACAAATGTATTATGATAATCGTCCCTAGCATACGAGGTTGTGTTCATGTGTACGACTCGATAGCGTTGCGTGACTGCTTGCGCGCACGTTATGTTTAGTAGTGGATTGGGTGATAAAACATAAACATTAAGTAATGACAGGCGTTAAGGGATCTACTATTGTCATCATATCTCATCGTCTTAATTTACTGTGACATGCTTATTCCTACAACTTATGATATTCTCATCTATTGTATGTAATGTGCAATGTTACGCCCTTTGGAATTGTCTAAACGCCTTTAGTTACACACGAATTCTACCTAGATATTTCAATAACTAATTTTGAATGGAGGAAGTATATGTTTACTCAAATTGTTAGGAAATGTATTATATTATTATCGATATTAGTTATGTATAAACATTTTATTTGAATGCTTGTTTATAATGGTGATGGCAAATTAACGCAAACTTTTTATAAGGCTCAAAACCTTAATGTACTTCCAAAACAACAGTCAACTCCAAATTTGTTTTAATATAGATATATAATATAATATATATTATATATAATACTATAATATTATATATGATAGTTGGGATCAATGAGAAGAACCCTTAAATGAGAGGGTGGAAAGCAATCTTTGGCCCTTGATTTTTAAGATGGGACGCTATGATGTGCAGTAAGTTTTATAGTGAATGTGCACGAATTTTCCATGAATGTGTTTTTTTAAGAAAGCACATTTATGTTAAAAAATATGCAATTCATGTAAAATATGACTATCTCAGTATAAATTATGCACATTTATTTTTGTGAAATCAATTTGACTTCCATTCAAAGATCAACAATAGATTGGTTTCTAATACTCATTTAAGGTTCTTCTATGTTGATTAAATCATATTATAATATAACTATAATATATATATATATATTTATATAATATTGATATAGTATATATATACTATATATATATTAATAATATATATAGGATAAATGGAAGAACCTTAAATGAAAGCGTGAGAAACACAATTGATCGTTAGAATTTGAACGTGGCCGGGGGTAGATTTATTTCATGAAAAGTATTGTGCAATTTTGTAAAATATGATCAAGATTTTCTTTGTGCAATGTGCAAAAAAAACCCAAAAATATCAATTTATGTACAAAATTTTCACATTTTATCAAACTATGCAGCTCATTGGACCGTTGCATAAAAAGAATCAGGGCAATGCTTTCACTTGACATTTTTTAGGGTTCTCTCGATGTTACGAGATATGAGGCATAGCGACTATGAATAGATAGATAAAGATATATGTATATATAAGTATATAGTAGTATTATATTGATAACTAATAATATAAGTGATACATCCTCGTTTCAAATTAATGCAACGAAGACCTTTTCATCTCTACTTTAAGTTACATCGGATTAATTTGAAACGGAGTGTAGTAAATATTTAAAGGCCTAAGTTTTGGTAACCGCAACGTAAAATTTTAGAGGTGAAACAAGGTGGTATGAGTTGGATTCAAAGTAAATGATGAATTCGATATAGGTTTCAGGATTCATCATTGGTATGTTATATGGATCATGAAGTGAGTATTAATGCTAAAACTTGTAGTGATGTCATCAATATTGACATAAGCATGTGTAAAAGTTTTTCAAGGGAATAAAACGGGTCAGAAATTATGTATTTTGGGAGTAGATTGAATAGTCTGCGAAAAAGACTTCGTACTTACTTTTTATAAATGGCAAATTGTCCATAGGTTTCAAATGTCAATGACGCATATGAGAGAGCTAAGCCACACAACAATATTGTGATGAAGAATTATTCATTAATGTGATTTTGGTTGCTTCTTATCTTTAAGACAAGCGTTTAGTGGGAACTTAAGGACGCTAGGTTCTGTTTTTGGAGATGAAAATTTGACACGAATCATACTGATAGAGACCTTAAAAACATTAAACACTTTCGAGAAAATATGATAGGTAGTAAAATGATTCAACATCTCATTCTTAAAAGAATGACGATACTACGAAATGAGTTCACAGGACAAATTTTTGAAACTACTCAACTTGTGCGGTGGTTTTCACAACCATTGTAATAATTAAACGACCAAACCTGAGGCAAAACTGAGGCATATATAGGTGCGATTTTTTGAGGCAAAATGAATTAATTTATTCGTTGAAACGTTCATACGGAAGCACAACATTATATTTGAAGCTTAACTTGGTGAGGGTATCCAATGACCTTAAGGATGTCACAATTTTGGGCAAAACTTAGACGTCGTCGAAATGAGATTTAGAAGTGCCAAAAATACGGATTATACATCAAGAAAATAGGTTTTGATCGTTTTTGTTGAAAAGTTGAACTTGCGGTTCGTGGACATTAGATGTTATGTAGATGATTAGGTGGTGTAGCCCTTAGAGGCGTTTTTTGGTTCGTTGCACACAACCCTTCGAAGTTTGAGGACGAGATCCATTGAAAACCAATCACTTCTGAACCTCTTATTATGACAAAGCTAATCTGGTGTCGCAAATGCCAATTTTAGGGTGAAACATTTGTATGGGTGGGTTTTGCAAAGCAAATGTTTGAACGCCGACAACATGAGGTTTAGTGCATTGCTATTGTGTAATTGGACACCAACATGGGTATTTGATGCAAAACTTGTCGTGATGTGTCATATGTTGACATAAGCCATTTGAAAATGATGGTCGAAATTACGTCAGTTGAGAACTGAAATTGGAAGATATAGGTCACTCGGAAAATCAGTCTTTCGTGTAATTGAAAAATGGCGAAAATGTACTTAGTTCAAATACTCCAATGATAAGGGAGCACAATTTGAGGTGCAAATGACTCATTTGAGCGGTGATATTTCGATTGCTCTTTTTATGAACAAGACGTTGTAGATGAAGATTGGGAAATAGAAATCTTTTGGAGAGAGGAATTTGCATGGGTAATTGTGTGACCGTGTGTGGGAAAATCTGAAAAAATGAAGCGATCCTACACGACGATTTCAACGTCTTATTTCGAAGATTATACTATACGAAAATGAGTTTCTAGGAAGAAATTTTTGAAACTACCAAAAACTTGTTGCAGATGGTCTTCCACACCATATATAAGGCGACTTAATTTGGGGCCAAAAATAGGGCTTTAAAGGTGGCTTTTAGAGTTGCAAATGAACAACATCCAGTCGTTGAAAGATAGTGTTTGAACATCACTACGTCGAAGTTGGCAACTGTGTGGAGGGCCATCGCCATGACTTAAGGTGTGTAAGATAATTTTTGAGAAACAAGTAGCTGTCGTCGAAATCGACAATTCTGGTGCCAAAAAGTGGATTGTACTCAAGATAATGAGCTTTCAGACCGATTTTTGTAAAAGAGTTGAGTGTAATCTAGTTAGTTCCCGGGTATAAAGATGTATAAATTTGGGGCCATGACTAGGTGATTAGCATTAGGTTTCAAATTGACTTTCTTTCAAACTCACAAGTCAAAACTCATGGAGACATGACATCTAATTTAAGGCGAAATTGGCTATTGGTTAACCGCCATGACCTTAGATTAGGAAAATTCTGACAGGCTTAGAAATGGTCACGGAAACGTCCAAGACCTTTTAGCATAAAGAAATATATTTGATAACAGAAAGCATCATAAAACCGTGCTTTATGCCGGCTATAAAACTACTTATTAATTATGGGAATATTAATTTTGTTATAGTTGCCTTTTTTTAAAGAAAGAATTTACTTATATTTCTATGAAATATTTTTTATAATCTCATGATATTTTGGATGAAATTTCAATTGACATTCATTACAATGAGATCATTGTACGTTCAATTAATACGGTCTCTGTGACTGACAATATTAGAGAATTTTGAAGGAGAGAAATTAAAACAGTTAAGTTTATTTTATTATATTATTTTTATAGACAACTCTTATTTAATGTGAAACACTCAGGCTTAATAATGTTGGAGCACCTTGGTCGGTCTTGTTTAGAGTAATGAAGGTGATTGCGAATTTGGAGGTCGAAGATAATATTGAACCGGGCGGGGTTTCAGAAAGGTTGTTAGTGTTGTTGTTGGGGTGGAAGATGTCCGACCAACCGCATCCCATGTTATTCGAAAAAAGTAGTATAGAGTTTAATTGGTAGTATGATGGATGGCTAGAATGAAAAAGTTTGTCGAAATTTTGATGATTACTTTTCCTTTTTTTATGAAAGCCAATTCTTTTTCAATATATCTTTCTACCCCATGTAGTGTACTTAGCTCTTTTTTACGACTTCTCATATTTTCAAATTCTATCCATCTAAATAGATTTAGATTACTTTAGTATGAAGTTAAAATTCGTTATAACTACTTCGTACCACACTATTTTGTGCATTTCCTACTTCATAACTTCCCAATGCAACATGATATTCTTTAATATCATAATTGTAATTTTTATAAAACATATAATGATGAAAATTAATAATATACGTTATATTTATACCATATTAAAGAATCAAATAGAATTCAACATGACTATATTTATACATATAAAGAGATTTCTCTAATGTGAATAGTGAAAAACACAATCAAATATATTATATTATTATATCTTATATAATGATATTATATACATATATTATACTATATTATATATCATATAGAACGGAGGGAGTAGTAAGAAAATAAGATTCATTGACATTATGGATTACTTTTTAGTAGCACTGCCTCATCCTGAAATGTTCCTAAAATTGGGGAAGTAGCATTAGAGAGAGATGATATATATGATATTATACTCAGATCAACAATCAAACTAATCAGATAGTGGTTTGTACGCGAAAATTCGTAATTAACACGGAATGTTTTAATAATCGAAGATAATTTTTCATCCTTGAAACAATATTCCGTAGAATCGTAGTATTAAAACATGTTTTAATTAGAAATAGTGATTTGAAAATTTGCTATATGAATGAACATCTCCACTCGATTAGTACACAGACGTCATGCATCTACTTACTGTTCATCCTTCGTGCGTTGTGGTAATGTCTCGATACTACCTCCGTAAATATTAACTGCAACGTGTTGACATAAAGTAGAAAAAATGTCAGACTTAATTTAATATGTTACGAAGAGAGGAGTGTTAATCTTGTGAAGCG
>SNQN01007750.1:14370-32015 GCA_008642245.1 Bassia scoparia | reverse complement strand
TTCACTAAGTGTAGTGAATATTGCATTCAAACGCCTCTCAATACTTGGAGCTCATTAGCCCCCTCCTATTGGGCGTTTGGTTGCAAGTCTTATTGATTTGTACTGCGTCCTGACGCCTCTCAATACATGGGGCTCATTAGCCCCCACCTATTTGGCGTCTGGATACAAGTATAGCTGAAATTCACTAAGTGTAGTGAATATTGCATTCAAACGCCTCTCAATACATGGGGCTCATTAGCCCCCTCCTATTGGGCGTTTGGTTGCAAGTCTTATTGATTTGTACTGCGTCCTGACGCCTCTCAATACATGGGGCTCATTGGCCCCCTCCTATTGGGCGTCTGGACACAAGTATAGCTGAAATTCACTAAGTGTAGTGAATATTGCATTCAGACGCCTCCTATTTTGAGGCGCACCTATTGGGCGCTTGGATCTATCCTAAAGCTCTCATATTGGGCGTGAAGGCATACGTGCAGATAAAGGCACGCCCAAATGGGCGCCGGCTTGCACGTATAGATACTAATACTAGCAAATTAGCTGAAAGTATAAGTGTAATACACACACGCCCCTAAAGAGATGAGAAAATGAGTTGCAAAGTCACGCCCCAAAAGTCAATGTGATGTTTGACTAGTATGTCAAACATGCATGGAATATTGCAAGAACACGCACACATGGGGATGATGCAAGGTGGCGCCCCATCATACAAATGAGGTCTTTACATACATGCAACCTCACGCACTCACATGGTAGAACACTACCAGGCCTTCTCACGCCTCCAATGGGATACATGCAAATGGGCGTCTCGTGTAAAACTTATTGTAACTAAGGCATGATTTTAATTCATCTAGTTACATGAGGTGCCGCCTCACATCATGCAAATACAAAGCATTCACACGCCCCATCATGGTCTAAGTCCATTATGAAGTCAACACAAACTAAAAGGTCGTGCAACTAAGGGATGCATATAATGATGTAGCCACTCMCCTAGTGACATGTCATGGGAGCCTTGCTACCACAAGTAGACGCCCCTAATCAATAAAGACTGGAGATTGACATGTTTGTCACATATGCAGCCTCACGCCCCCGAATTGTGAGTTCATTACACGGGGAGGTCACGCCCTTGGATACATCATGCTCATGTATGCAGACATGTAAAATGCATGTAATGATGATGGCCCAAAAGTTAGGCCATGTAAAAAGAAAGTGTCATACAAGCATTCGCCCACTAATATAGCTGCAAAGGGCGCCATATCATACACTCCATGCAAACTAAATAATTGTTATTGGACGCCCACTACCCAGGACATCAAAGACTACAATCATGTGTGAGTGGACGCCTAACCACTAAGGCATTGAGCATTATGGGATAGTAATCCATGCATGGCCATACATAAAACAAAGGCATGCAATTCATGATGCATGTAAACGCCCCTCCAAGCAAGTGTGGCAATATGCATGTGGACGCCCAAAGTGGAAGGAGTACATGGCAATTTAGTTAATATGCATGTGGACGCCCAAAGTGGAAGGAGTACATGGCAATATGCATGTGGACGCCCAAAGTGGAAGGAGTACATGGCAATATGCATGTGGACGCCCAAAGTGGAAGGAGTACATGGCATGATGAGACCTGACATCTCACGCCCCTGAAGGAAAGTGCACAACTACATTTATTGTACTGCTTGACCTCATTTTCCGCTTGACATCGGATCCGTATTTGATAAGTTTCCGACATCAAGCGTGGGGCTAATTGTTCCAGCCCAATGCGTTCTGGGCCCAATTATAAGCATGGAATTACCGAAATGCCCTTGGGTTGGCCCATTAATGGTGAGAATACATAAATGGCCTTCGTTGTATAAGACTTGGCCCAAAATGGAAGGCCCAATCGATGGTGCGAAGGCCCAAGCGGGGCCCGACATCCAAGGAGGTTCGTTTATTACGGAATTGCCATCTGAAAAGTCTATATATACCCTCAAAATCAGTGTATGAGGTAACTTATTCTAACATATTCCCTGCTATTACTGCTATTTCTCTCTCTAGATTCTCTCTCTAGTGATCTGACTTGAGCGTCGGAGGGCCGTTCCTGGGTACAACCCCCGGGGCAGTCACCGTTTACTCTTTTGTAGGACCCGTGACATATCGGAGGACGTGGACGTGTACCAACTGCCCAACGAGCTAAGGACATTGACTCGTATTTGACCCATTTCATACACCCGTACACTTTAAGTTCCTAACGCCCGGAACATCAATTAAACAAAATCACATGCATAATTTAAGTGGACTGTAAACTAAATTCACTACTTTCTGACATACCAACTTACATTATGCAGAATTGTGATTTATACAATTATACTACTACTGTAAGATATGAATACACCAAGAAACTTTTACCATGAGATTAAGCTCCAGTTAGAATTCTTCCCGCCATCGCCGCCAACTCCATCGTCGTTGCCGCCACCTGACCCGCCGGCGCCGCCTCCATTGCCACCAAGAGTACCACCAGACCCACCACCGGAATCAGCCGAAAGACGAGAATAACCTTTACCCATTTGCTTGCTACTCAACCCAGAAAAACCCAACTCACTTTTACTCAAAATTGGACTGCCAAACGGAGTTTGAGATGGTGAAGATGCTCTAAAGTTGCAAACTTGAAGTGGGTTTCGAGCAAAAATTGTGAATTTGAGGGGAGAAGATGAACAGTGTTTTGGAGAAGAGGGGATTGAAGAGTGAAATTGAAGGAATGGGGATTTTTGGAGAATTGTCGAGGAAGTGAGAATCATTTTGAAATAATTGGTTGCAAAAGTTCACAATGCTTAATTTTTGATTGAATTAAACAAAATCACATGCATAATTTAAGTGGTGAGTTTAGAATTTGGAGAAGGTTTTTGGTGAAGTGAATGCAGAAAAATATTAATGAAGGAGAAGACAACAAAGGGAACAGTAGAATGAAAACAAAAAAAGAGGGAAATCGAAAAAGGGAAGTGTAAAATGAAAAAAGGAGTGCAATTAGGAGTTTTACACCGGTCAAACGTGGTCAACGCCGGATATATGCTCGGAGGTCTTTCCTCGCAAATTTTTTTTAAAGGTTCCTCTTTACATAAAATTTTTTAAAAGGTCTTTTCTTACAAAAAAATATTTTTAAAAGGTCTTTTCTCGCAAATTTTCCTTAAAATAAATAAATTAATAATCTCTTTTTACTTTTCAATTGTCAATTTGCCATAAATGTTGAACGAGTTAAAAGTGGTATTGCATTTGAAATTTCAATTAAATATTAATTAAGCAATGTTTAGAGTGATTTATTTTTCTTTTCTTACCATATTAAACATGTAACAATGGAACATTGCTTAAGTTAAGTAACACTAATAAAAAGAATTCAATGGACAAAATAATCTGATAGGATTGACACAATAAGAAGAAAATTGTAAAGATTAGAATTTCATATTAAAAGTTACAATAATCAGTTCATATTCTTGATACCATACTTGGTCGATCAACTTGAAAGTAGAAAATAATCTGGGGAATTACATGACGGTGGGCCAACTGGCTGGTCTGATGAAGGACCTTTCTGGTATGATGGACTTTGTCAAGTCCTTAAAAGTAGAAAAGGCTGCTGCTCAGCAGGCCAAGGAAGAGGCTGAACAAGCAGTTGCTCGAGCCAAATTGACTTATGAAGAAGAGCTAAAGAAGGCTAGGGCAGACAAAAGGCCAGCAGGGAGTTTTAAGACTCCACAAGCCCAAAAGTTTAAGACCACCACCCACCGTAGCGTCTCCCAAGGAGAGCTCCGCAAAAAGAAAAGTAGATCCAAGTTTGAACGACTCCGAAGAGACATCACGTCTCAAGTTGCAACCAAGTTCGACGAACTAAAGACTAGGAAGTATCAAGACACTCCTAAGTATGCTCCACAAAAACCTCCTCCTGTTGTTCGACCTCTTCAGGTGAACACGGAAAAGAGATTCATCAATCTGGGGACTCCACCTCCCACTCCTCATCAGGATGTGAGAGGAGTCATACAAGACAAGAAAGTCAAGAATAGAAATCTAAGGGAAACAATCAAGGATAGACAAATGAAGAAGTTGGACGCCAGGTCCATAATGAATGAACGAAGAGAAATTTCTGAATATGAGAATGGAGAAGAGGCTTCTTCCTTCTCCGCCTCAACATCTAGTATGCGAGATCCTACTCACTCTCTTGGAGGCTCCTATCATCTCTCTCATGACACTCAGGGGAGAAGAGGTAATGATATGATAACCACAAGACCACACAAGTCACAGTACGACATCCAAGGCAATCTCCTTCCTCAAGGAGAACCGGACTTGGAAGAACGAATTCGAACTCTCTCCATTTCTCAACACTTTCCTCTTTCCGCGGCAATTCTCTCCGCTCCTATGCAGAAAATAAAGTTACCTGCTATTGAGCCCTTCGACGGCAAAGGTGACCCTGATGATCACCTCTCCACTTATAAGCATATGATGCTCACACAACCTGCCGACGATGCCACTTGGTGTCGATATTTCCCTGTTACTCTTAAGGGAATAGCTCAGAAGTGGTTCAATGGTCTTCCTCCCAATTAAATCAACAATTTCAGTCAAATGGCTGTAATATTCTCTCACCATTTCATGGCCAACAAAAGGGAAAAGAAATACAGTATTCACTTGGGAAAGGTAAAGCAAGGAGCTGGAGAGTCCTTGAGGAGTTACGTCAAACGCTTCAATTACGAGTCTCTCCAGATTGAAGGTTTGTCGGAAGATGTAGCATTCAATTGCTTCATTCAAGGTTTACATAGGGACAACAAGTTTCGTTTTGATCTTCTCAAGCGAGGATGTCGAAACATCACTCAGGCTCTCCAAGAATCTTAATTATGGATACACGCGGAAGAGTTGTGCAATGCAACTAACAGGAAGGAGAAGGATAAGGATGTTGGATCGTCAAGAAGAGGTGATCGCAATGATCAGACAGGTTTGTACAGCGGACACAAGAGGTCTGGAACCTACTCTATTGATTAGAAGTCAGATAAAGGATACAATTCAGACAAGAAAAAAAGAAAGTTTGAGTTTGAAGGCCAAAAATATGAGTATACCAAAGATCTGTACTTGGTGTACAAGGATGTCAAGGGGAAGGTAAACATACCTGACCCTCCCCCCATGAAATCAGAGAGAGAGAAATGAGATAGTTCGAGGTATTGCAAATTTCATCAAGACATTGGTCATGTCACCAACAAATGCTTCTACCTGCAGAGAGCATTGGATGCCTTGGTTGATGAGGGCAAGATACCAAAGCATTTGATTAAGGGCAAAGCTAAAGCCCAAGAGAAGGAAAAGAAAACAGCCCCTCAAGTTGAAGATGATGACACAGACCCTGAAGTAGTCCACATGATCTCAGGTGGTTTCGCTGCTGGAGGACCCACAATGAAAGGGAGGAAAGATTACTTACGTAATCTCTCCCAAGTAATGACCACCGATAATGTTCAGGATGACAACATCCCGGAAGTGCGAATTTCCAAAAGGGATAGAGAAGAAGCGCCAGTCAAACTTCCACACGTTGACCCCCTTGTGGTGGAATTAAAAGTGGCCAATCTGAAGGTAAAGAGAATCTTGATTGACACTGGGAGTTCTTCTGACATTATAAGTTTCAGTTTTCTCTCCAAGCTCAAGTTCGATGACAGTTCATTCGTCAAGGCTGGTCATCCCATTATTGGTTTTGGAGGAGGCATAGTTCGCCCAGTGGGAACCATATATGTGCCAGTCAGATTCGGAAGCAAAGATAAGTGTAGACACGATATTGTGAAGTTTTTAGTAGTAAATGATATGACTGCCTATAACATCATACTAGGCCGCCCCACGTTGAACAAAATCAAAGCAGTAATTGTTACTCATCTTCTACTCATGAAATTTGTGTGCAATGATGGCAGTGTTGGATCTATCTATGGAGACCAACGGTCAGCCAGGGAATGTTATCTTGCTGCCTTTAAGCCTGTGTCTTCAGACAAGGAAGAGGATACCAAGACAAGCGATCAGTCAATAGAAAACAAGAAACGCAAGGCTAGAGAAGTGCTGGTAACACAAGAAACATTCTCCGTTCACAGCCTCCAAGGGATGTCTTCACCTCCCAAGGAAGATGAGAAGCCCGAAGATTTCATTTTGGATGAATCACGTCCGGAGAGGACAGTAAAAATAGGCTCTCTTGCTCACTCTTCAATGGGGCAAGAGTTGAAAAATCTTCTTCGGGAATTTCAAGATGTCTTTGCGTTTTCAGTAGAAGAAATGCCTAGTATTGATCCAAAAGTAGCTCAGCATGAATTGAATGTGGAAGAGGGAAGCAAACCTATCAGGCAGAAGAAAAGGAACTTGGGGCAAGTTCGAAGTAAAGCTGCAGATGAGGAAGTAAAGAAATTGATTGATGCTGGCTTCATACGCCCCTGCAAATACCCTGAATGGGTAGCCAATGTAGTCCTAGTGCCTAAGCCAAATGGCACCTGGCGAATGTGCGTGGACTACACTGATTTGAACAAGGCGTGCCCCAAGGACAGCTTTCCTCTCCCGAAGATTGATAAATTGGTGGATTCAACTGCTGGTCATCAAGCTTTAAGCTTTGTAGATGCTTTCTCGGGATTTCATCAAATCCCCCTCAAAGAAGAAGACCAAGATAAAACGGCTTTTGTGACAAATAATGGGCTCTATTGCTATCGAGTAATGCCAATTGGTCTTCGGAATGCCCCCGCAACTTTTCAGAGGTGTGTCAACACCATTTTTGCAGCTCAGCTTGGCCGAAATGTAGAAGCCTACATTGATGATATGATCATCAAGAGTAGGACTTTGGAATGTCATCCAGCTGACCTACGGGAGATGTTTGAAACTCTTCGTCATTTTAATATGAAGCTAAACCCCAAGAAGTGCACCTTTGGGGTGACCTCTGGAAAGTTCCTTGGCTACTTTGTTGATCACAGAGGGATCGAAGCAAATCCGGACAAAGTTCAAGCAGTTCTTGACATGTCATCTCCGAGAAATGTTAAAGAAGTTTAGAAGCTTACAGATTGTCTAGCAGCCCTAAGGAGATTTTTGTCAAAATCTGGAGACAAGTGCCAATATTTTTTCGATGCCATCAAGAAAAGAGCAAAGTTTGAGTGGACAGAAGAAGCAGAAGCTGCTTTCACAAGGCTCATGGAGCATTTACACTCTCTGCCTCGTTTGGTGAGCCCTATGGAAGGGGAGCCATTGTATTTATACTTGGCGGTCTCCAACCATGCTCTTTCAGTTGCCTTCATAGCTGAGAGGGAGGGCATTCAAATGCATGTATACTTCGTCAGCCATGTCCTACAAGGTGTTGAACACCGTTATTCAACGGTGGAGAAGTTCGGGCTTGCACTGTTCACTACATGCCGGAAATTGAGACCCAATTTTGTGGCTCACCACATCATTGTCTATACAGATCAACCATTCAAACAACCATTTTCAAAATTGGAGACCTCTGGAAGAATGCTACGATGGGCTATTGAATCGAATGCCTACCATATCGAATTTGAGCCTAGGAAGGCTATAAAAGGGCAAGCACTTGCCAACGTTGTGGTAGAAATGACGCGACCTGATGTTGGAGAGCCTCAACAAACACATTGGGACTTATTTGTTGATGGCTCGACCACACAAAATGGGTGTGGGGCAAGCATTCAGTTCAAGTCTCAAGAAGGCGATGTTTATGAATATGCAATGAGGTTTAATTTTCAAGCCTCCAACAATGAAGCAAAGTACGAGGCTCTCATAGCAGGCATCAAGATGTGTAAAGCAGCTGGGGCAAAATTTATTGAAGCAATGTCGGACTCCCAGCTGATTGTAAGCCAAGTGAATGGAAGCTATGAGGCTCGTGACGAAAATATGATCAAGTATCTCCAGATAGTCAAAGAGGAAGTGGAAGGGTTGGAAGGCTTTGTTCTCACTCAAGTTCCGAGGTCGGAGAACAATCAAGTTGATGCCCTCTCTAAACTTGCAAGTTCAGCCACAGGCAACAACCAGAGATCAATTTTTGGGAAGTTATTGAGAAAAGAAGTATTGAAGATTTGGATCAGACTCATTTCATCAACAGGGGCAACACCTGGATGGATGAAATTTTGGATTACAAGTAGAATGGAAGATTGCCAGATGATCCCACAAGGGCAAAGTATGTCAAGGCTAGAGACTCTTGGTTTGTTCTTTGGAACGGAGTGCTCTACAAGAAGTCATTCTCTCATCCTCTCCTCAAGTGTGTGACTGCCGACAAGGGCAAAGAAATATTGGAAGACTTACACGAAGGGTTATGCGGGGCACATATCGAGGAAGGTCCCTAGCAGAAAAGGCATTGAGAACTGGGTACTATTGGCAGTCGGTGAGATAGGATGCAATCACCATGGTCAAGAAGTGCCATAAGTGTCAGATTCATGGGAAGCTCATCCACCAACCAGCCCATAATCTTACCCCAATTCTCTCTTCTTTGCCCTTCGCCAAATGGGGCATGGATATCCTTGGACCTTTCCCCCAAGCTTCCGGACAACGGAAGTACGTGTTGGTTGTTGTCGATTATTTCACCAAATGGGTGGAGGCAGAATCGATGCGTGGCATCAAGACCACTGATGTGGAAGGGTTCATCTGGAAGAATAACATTACACGGTTTGGAGTACCAAGGTCTATATTTTTCGAGAATGGACCACAATTTGAGACCCCGATGCTGAAGAATTGGTTGGCTAGGCAGGATATTGCAGCTCATTTCGCTTCTGTAGCTCATCCACAAGCAAATGGCCAAGTAGAGGCCTTTAACAAGTTTATCAGTGACGGAATCAAGAAGAAGCTCGGCAATGCAAAAGGCTTGTGGGCGGAAGAACTTTATAATGTGTTATGATCCATAAGAACAACTGCCAAGGGGTCAACTGGTGAATCACCATTCATGTTGGTCTATGGTTCTAAGGCGGTATTGCCAATTGAGGTTTATGAGCCCACACTATGAGTCATGCTTTATAACGAAGAAGACAATTGGGTTGCCCTAAGACACAATCTTGATTTAGTCCCTGAAAATCGAGGAAATGCTCTACTAAGGCAACTACTTTACAAGTTGAGGATGACTAGAGAATTTAACAAGAAGGTTAATCTTCGTTCTTTCAAAGTTGGCGATCTGGTTCTACGAAAGATGGAAGCACTTGAAAGGGCAAATGAGCAGGGCAAGGTCACATCTAATTGGGAAGGACCTTACAAGATTGTCGAAGCTATCAGGGAAGGCACATTCAGACTTGAGACCTTGGAAGGCAAATGGCTCCCATGAACCTGCTGGAATGCAGATAAGCTTAAGAGCTACTACATGTAGACTTTTCAATCGTTTTTAAGAAGACTTAAACTCTCTCCTGCTTTGTAATGAATTGACATATGCCATCCATTCTCCATTAATGAAACGAGCATGACTCGCCTGTTTTCTCCTATACATTTGTTCTACTTTACTATTTATGCTTTCAAATCTAAGTGTGATTTACAAGCACTATTTGTAAACTTTCAAGCTTGTCTTGGGCAAGACTTACAAGTTTATCACCTGGCTCTTCAACCAAACCACACACTTGTTATTTTCAAGTCTAGCCAAGGCAAGATTTTCAAATAACAAGAACTTAACCTTGACTTTCAAACATTGCCTAGGGCAAGAGTTTACAAGTTTAAGGATTTAAAGCTACTTATTCAAGAGACCTCTTATCAGGAGCCTTAAATGATCACACCTTTAGGTTGCTTATTCAAGTATATCTAAATGAACTATCATCATAATAAGGGCATGTGATAACTCCAAGAGGCTTGGCAAAAAACCTTTCCTCAGAGGCAGAAAAATTTCTGCCGAGCCGACTATCAAAATTCTGTAATCATAGATAAACGTCCTTCTCAAATACAGGTACTCGGCAGGAAGGAAATCCTTTTTTCAAGGACAAGGGAATTTTTGTCGAGCCGAGGGTCGAAAACCCTCAATTGCATACAAACATGTAGTTAATGTTGAAAAAGACACTCTTTTACGAGTGATCCACTAGCCTAGTTAAACGTCGGCAAGGGCAATTGGCCTTGATGCTCAAGTTTAAGGGCAATCAACGGTAGTTGATTGACTCAACGCCACTACTTGGCCTTGAGTCAATCAACACAACACTCTTATAAACTTAACCATCTCGGCTTACTTTGAGCAATGGTTAAATTAAATGGGGCAAGTAGGGTTGCGTGCCGAGAAAATTTTATTACTTGGATTGTTTTCTTCAGGTTATTCAAGGTTGTTCTTCAATTCAACCATTGCCAGATTACTTGAGTATTTTTGACGAGTTACGTTGATTACTCGGCTATATGTTGGATGATGTGTGATTTGATTGAAGAGAAGAGATTGGCTAAGTGTTTGAGACAACCATTGAGAACATTTCAAAGCAAAATAAGCACAAGATTTCTCAAAAGTTAATGGTTTTCATTGATGTGATTAAAATATTACAAGGAGGAGTCTTAAAGTTCTAAACTGAGACATCACTCGACAGATATACAAGTTTGATTACAAACAAAGCAAGTGATAAATAAGCTAAGTGTTGGAAGTGGAAGGAGTCTTGTTCTTCTTGGCCTCGGCTGCTTCATTCCCGTTGTCTCTTCTCCTCAGCCTCCTTGAAGACTTGTTTTTGATATATAGGCAGCAGCTTCCTCGTCGGCCTTCTTCTTCTGGATCTCCTCGGCGGACAACTCTTCCTCTTCTTCGTTGTCATCCTTCTCCTCTTCCTCCTCAGCGTCATCATCATCATCTTCCTCGTCATCAGAGGGAGGGGGAGTCGGCACAAATGGCTCCAGCTCTTTGGTCTTCTTTCGAAGAGCCTCGGCCACTTTTGGACGGTACTTAATCCGACGAATCAAAGAGTCAGAGGTGCTGTGGGGTTCGAGCATGTCAAATGCCTCGGCAGCACTCTCCAAAAGTTGATTTTCCACCAAAAGACTGCCGTCCATAGCCATATTCTTCCAGTACTCCACTTTACCCTCAAGCTTTGTTTTGGAGGAGTCGACGTTACTCTTCTCTTGCTTCAAGAGAGAGATTTCTGCTTCCATCTTCTTCTTCTCTTCCGACCAAGCGTTTTTGGCTGCTCTCAAGGCACGCTCGTTTTTCAGAGAGTCAACCAGGGCAGTGACGGCGGCAGACAGTCTGTCGTCGGCTTGGGCAGAATGGCTTTGGAGAGATTTCATCCGTTCTCGGAGAGCACATTCGACGACTTTGTTTTCACATCGCACCATGGCTTTTTGTGTCGTCATGAAGTCACCAACAACAATAGCAAAGTTACGATTTTTGTTGCTCTCCTCAATCTCTCGGCGGAGCCTCCTTTCAAGGCCATCCACCCTGACCATTGCCTGAATGAACATGGAAAAACAATAAGTAGAAAGCACAAGTTAAAATAAAACTACGAGTTAAGTAAGGATAACAACACTTACATCCATAAGGTCTCGTTTTAGAGGCCTGATGAAACCTTGTTCACACCTCTGTAGAGTTTGGGGGGTAGAAAGGATGAACTGCCTTCAGCATCTTCTCGACCATTTTTGTTCTTTCCTTGGCCGAGAATTTCAGCTCACTGTCGGCTTCAGAGTTGGAAGGAGTTGTGCTGTGCTCTAAAGCCTCTTCTTGTTGCTCCAAGGAAGTGTTCACTAAAACAGGGAAGGCAATGACCGACGGGTCAGAAGGGTTAGAAGGACCGGTGTCGTCTGAAAACCGAATAGTCGACACAATGTTACGGTAATACTTACCACCCTTGGAAATGTGTTCCTTCATCCGTCGCTTAGTCACCTCCGACATTTTATCGAGGATCTCCTTTTGAACATGAGCTAGAAGTTCAGCATCTGGAAATCTCTCGGCCAGTTCTTCAGCCGAAGGTGGTTGGTAGATACCTTCGTCTATTTGTGAGGCAAACAGGTTAAATGCAGGATCTTACCTCATTAGATCGAAGGTATGAATGGAGTTTACATATTTGGGGTCCTGATTAGCCATCTCATCACGAGCTATCCGGACCGCCACGTCCTCTTCCGGCATCAGGTGTGGCGGAGGACCCCTAGATAGGCTCTTCTTTAGAGCCGACTCCCTGCTCGGCAGAAAAGAAGAATGGTGGCTCCTAGAAGTCTGAGCCATGATCTTGACGTTTAGGAGAGTTGTCCTCAAGATCAATGACGACGTCAGCAAGAGTCTGCTTCTCCTGTTCTCCTTTCTTTAAAGGACTTTGGAAGTCCTTCAAACTGCTTTTTTAGACTTCTTAGCAGAAGACTTTTTTCTCTTTTTCTTCTCTGGAGCTTCTGCCGACTTATCGACTTCTTTATTGACTGCCTCAAGAAGGCGATGTTTATGAATATGCAATGAGGTTTAATTTTCAAGCCTCCAACAATGAAGCAAAGTACGAGGCTCTCATAGCAGGCATCAAGATGTGTAAAGCAGCTGGGGCAAAATTTATTGAAGCAATGTCGGACTCCCAGCTGATTGTAAGCCAAGTGAATGGAAGCTATGAGGCTCGTGACGAAAATATGATCAAGTATCTCCAGATAGTCAAAGAGGAAGTGGAAGGGTTGGAAGGCTTTGTTCTCACTCAAGTTCCGAGGTCGGAGAACAATCAAGTTGATGCCCTCTCTAAACTTGCAAGTTCAGCCACAGGCAACAACCAGAGATCAATTTTTGGGAAGTTATTGAGAAAAGAAGTATTGAAGATTTGGATCAGACTCATTTCATCAACAGGGGCAACACCTGGATGGATGAAATTTTGGATTACAAGTAGAATGGAAGATTGCCAGATGATCCCACAAGGGCAAAGTATGTCAAGGCTAGAGACTCTTGGTTTGTTCTTTGGAACGGAGTGCTCTACAAGAAGTCATTCTCTCATCCTCTCCTCAAGTGTGTGACTGCCGACAAGGGCAAAGAAATATTGGAAGACTTACACGAAGGGTTATGCGGGGCACATATCGAGGAAGGTCCCTAGCAGAAAAGGCATTGAGAACTGGGTACTATTGGCAGTCGGTGAGATAGGATGCAATCACCATGGTCAAGAAGTGCCATAAGTGTCAGATTCATGGGAAGCTCATCCACCAACCAGCCCATAATCTTACCCCAATTCTCTCTTCTTTGCCCTTCGCCAAATGGGGCATGGATATCCTTGGACCTTTCCCCCAAGCTTCCGGACAACGGAAGTACGTGTTGGTTGTTGTCGATTATTTCACCAAATGGGTGGAGGCAGAATCGATGCGTGGCATCAAGACCACTGATGTGGAAGGGTTCATCTGGAAGAATAACATTACACGGTTTGGAGTACCAAGGTCTATATTTTTCGAGAATGGACCACAATTTGAGACCCCGATGCTGAAGAATTGGTTGGCTAGGCAGGATATTGCAGCTCATTTCGCTTCTGTAGCTCATCCACAAGCAAATGGCCAAGTAGAGGCCTTTAACAAGTTTATCAGTGACGGAATCAAGAAGAAGCTCGGCAATGCAAAAGGCTTGTGGGCGGAAGAACTTTATAATGTGTTATGGTCCATAAGAACAACTGCCAAGGGGTCAACTGGTGAATCACCATTCATGTTGGTCTATGGTTCTAAGGCGGTATTGCCAATTGAGGTTTATGAGCCCACACTATGAGTCATGCTTTATAACGAAGAAGACAATTGGGTTGCCCTAAGACACAATCTTGATTTAGTCCCTGAAAATCGAGGAAATGCTCTACTAAGGCAACTACTTTACAAGTTGAGGATGACTAGAGAATTTAACAAGAAGGTTAATCTTCGTTCTTTCAAAGTTGGCGATCTGGTTCTACGAAAGATGGAAGCACTTGAAAGGGCAAATGAGCAGGGCAAGGTCACATCTAATTGGGAAGGACCTTACAAGATTGTCGAAGCTATCAGGGAAGGCACATTCAGACTTGAGACCTTGGAAGGCAAATGGCTCCCATGAACCTGCTGGAATGCAGATAAGCTTAAGAGCTACTACATGTAGACTTTTCAATCGTTTTTAAGAAGACTTAAACTCTCTCCTGCTTTGTAATGAATTGACATATGCCATCCATTCTCCATTAATGAAACGAGCATGACTCGCCTGTTTTCTCCTATACATTTGTTCTACTTTACTATTTATGCTTTCAAATCTAAGTGTGATTTACAAGCACTATTTGTAAACTTTCAAGCTTGTCTTGGGCAAGACTTACAAGTTTATCACCTGGCTCTTCAACCAAACCACACACTTGTTATTTTCAAGTCTAGCCAAGGCAAGATTTTCAAATAACAAGAACTTAACCTTGACTTTCAAACATTGCCTAGGGCAAGAGTTTACAAGTTTAAGGATTTAAAGCTACTTATTCAAGAGACCTCTTATCAGGAGCCTTAAATGATCACACCTTTAGGTTGCTTATTCAAGTATATCTAAATGAACTATCATCATAATAAGGGCATGTGATAACTCCAAGAGGCTTGGCAAAAAACCTTTCCTCAGAGGCAGAAAAATTTCTGCCGAGCCGACTATCAAAATTCTGTAATCATAGATAAACGTCCTTCTCAAATACAGGTACTCGGCAGGAAGGAAATCCTTTTTTCAAGGACAAGGGAATTTTTGTCGAGCCGAGGGTCGAAAACCCTCAATTGCATACAAACATGTAGTTAATGTTGAAAAAGACACTCTTTTACGAGTGATCCACTAGCCTAGTTAAACGTCGGCAAGGGCAATTGGCCTTGATGCTCAAGTTTAAGGGCAATCAACGGTAGTTGATTGACTCAACGCCACTACTTGGCCTTGAGTCAATCAACACAACACTCTTATAAACTTAACCATCTCGGCTTACTTTGAGCAATGGTTAAATTAAATGGGGCAAGTAGGGTTGCGTGCCGAGAAAATTTTATTACTTGGATTGTTTTCTTCAGGTTATTCAAGGTTGTTCTTCAATTCAACCATTGCCAGATTACTTGAGTATTTTTGACGAGTTACGTTGATTACTCGGCTATATGTTGGATGATGTGTGATTTGATTGAAGAGAAGAGATTGGCTAAGTGTTTGAGACAACCATTGAGAACATTTCAAAGCAAAATAAGCACAAGATTTCTCAAAAGTTAATGGTTTTCATTGATGTGATTAAAATATTACAAGGAGGAGTCTTAAAGTTCTAAACTGAGACATCACTCGACAGATATACAAGTTTGATTACAAACAAAGCAAGTGATAAATAAGCTAAGTGTTGGAAGTGGAAGGAGTCTTGTTCTTCTTGGCCTCGGCTGCTTCATTCCCGTTGTCTCTTCTCCTCAGCCTCCTTGAAGACTTGTTTTTGATATATAGGCAGCAGCTTCCTCGTCGGCCTTCTTCTTCTGGATCTCCTCGGCGGACAACTCTTCCTCTTCTTCGTTGTCATCCTTCTCCTCTTCCTCCTCAGCGTCATCATCATCATCTTCCTCGTCATCAGAGGGAGGGGGAGTCGGCACAAATGGCTCCAGCTCTTTGGTCTTCTTTCGAAGAGCCTCGGCCACTTTTGGACGGTACTTAATCCGACGAATCAAAGAGTCAGAGGTGCTGTGGGGTTCGAGCATGTCAAATGCCTCGGCAGCACTCTCCAAAAGTTGATTTTCCACCAAAAGACTGCCGTCCATAGCCATATTCTTCCAGTACTCCACTTTACCCTCAAGCTTTGTTTTGGAGGAGTCGACGTTACTCTTCTCTTGCTTCAAGAGAGAGATTTCTGCTTCCATCTTCTTCTTCTCTTCCGACCAAGCGTTTTTGGCTGCTCTCAAGGCACGCTCGTTTTTCAGAGAGTCAACCAGGGCAGTGACGGCGGCAGACAGTCTGTCGTCGGCTTGGGCAGAATGGCTTTGGAGAGATTTCATCCGTTCTCGGAGAGCACATTCGACGACTTTGTTTTCACATCGCACCATGGCTTTTTGTGTCGTCATGAAGTCACCAACAACAATAGCAAAGTTACGATTTTTGTTGCTCTCCTCAATCTCTCGGCGGAGCCTCCTTTCAAGGCCATCCACCCTGACCATTGCCTGAATGAACATGGAAAAACAATAAGTAGAAAGCACAAGTTAAAATAAAACTACGAGTTAAGTAAGGATAACAACACTTACATCCATAAGGTCTCGTTTTAGAGGCCTGATGAAACCTTGTTCACACCTCTGTAGAGTTTGGGGGGTAGAAAGGATGAACTGCCTTCAGCATCTTCTCGACCATTTTTGTTCTTTCCTTGGCCGAGAATTTCAGCTCACTGTCGGCTTCAGAGTTGGAAGGAGTTGTGCTGTGCTCTAAAGCCTCTTCTTGTTGCTCCAAGGAAGTGTTCACTAAAACAGGGAAGGCAATGACCGACGGGTCAGAAGGGTTAGAAGGACCGGTGTCGTCTGAAAACCGAATAGTCGACACAATGTTACGGTAATACTTACCACCCTTGGAAATGTGTTCCTTCATCCGTCGCTTAGTCACCTCCGACATTTTATCGAGGATCTCCTTTTGAACATGAGCTAGAAGTTCAGCATCTGGAAATCTCTCGGCCAGTTCTTCAGCCGAAGGTGGTTGGTAGATACCTTCGTCTATTTGTGAGGCAAACAGGTTAAATGCAGGATCTTACCTCATTAGATCGAAGGTATGAATGGAGTTTACATATTTGGGGTCCTGATTAGCCATCTCATCACGAGCTATCCGGACCGCCACGTCCTCTTCCGGCATCAGGTGTGGCGGAGGACCCCTAGATAGGCTCTTCTTTAGAGCCGACTCCCTGCTCGGCAGAAAAGAAGAATGGTGGCTCCTAGAAGTCTGAGCCATGATCTTGACGTTTAGGAGAGTTGTCCTCAAGATCAATGACYACGTCAGCAAGAGTCTGCTTCTCCTGTTCTCCTTTCTTTAAAGGACTTTGGAAGTCCTTCAAACTGCTTTTTTGGACTTCTTAGCAGAAGACTTTTTTCTCTTTTTCTTCTCTGGAGCTTCTGCCGACTTATCGACTTCTTTATTGACTGCCTCATCACCGGCAGATTTTGAAAAAGATTTGGACGAGTTATCATCCTTAGACTTTTTAGAGGACTTCTGCTGTGAAGAATTCCCCCCGGAAGTAGATTTTGCCGAAGAAGGAATAGTAGTTTCCTTCTTGGCAGGTTTAGTTGCAGCAGGCTGCTCAGACCCCTTTGATAGGTCGGCAGCAAATGTGGTTTTTAATTTTTTTCTTTGCCTTGGATTCATCCTCGACAACCGGAGTACTTTTCCATTTTGCCGGAGTCTTCTTCGGCTTCAGGTCACTGAGCCTCCTCTTGGCAACTCCATAAGGAGTCCTTTGAGTCTGCAAGAACAAACAAAAGTCAGAAAAATATTCAGTAGAAAAGGGTTTTTACCCTCGAKTCGGTTAAGAAATTTCTCTTCAGAATGATGCCGAGCCAACAGTTAAAAACCCTCAATTGATTGCAATCATGTATACTTAGCAAATTTTCATTTGCCAAACATAAATGTTTGTGTTTAGAAAACGATTTTTTTACCCTCGGCTCGGGTAAGAAATTTCTCTTCAGAATAATGTCGAGCCGACAGTCAAAAACCTCAATTGATTGCAATCATGTATACTTAACAAATTTTCATTTGCCAAACATACATGTTGTGATTAGAAAAGGGTTTTTTACCCTCGACTCGGTTAAGAAATTTCTCTTCAGAATGATGCCGAGCCGACAGT
>SNQN01007750.1:0-11548 GCA_008642245.1 Bassia scoparia | reverse complement strand
ATAAATGTTACTTTTACTTCTAAAATTTCTCATATTACCCCGTATTTATTTCCTCTTTATTCTCGATTTTTCACTCAAACTTATCTTCTCCAATCATTTTAATTCACTTTAAGTATACTACACATATCTCAAACAAATTAAAATAATGATATAACTTTCAAGTAATTCCAACATATTTTATCCAAATACTATTTTTTTTAATTGACGTATAATTTTAGAAACATAAAAGATAAATCGGAACGGATGGAATAGTTAATAGATGATTTTCATGATTTCTCCTCTCTACACTGTTACATTGTATCAAAAGCCCAAAACCCATAAATTAGGCCCAAATTATACCCAGCAGGTAGCCCAAATCGAAACTCCTCTCTCTCGCACGATGTTCGARTCTTCCCTCAAACTGAAAAATGACAACATTCGTTCTGTAAAATTAGCCGTYAAAAAATWGAGCAAAAACCCTTGTAAAACCCTAAATCACACCATCAAAACCCCAAAATTTGAGCAAAAATGCAGCAACAACAATGGTGGCGCACAGTAGGTTCCCGACTAAAATGGGCGGCTCACAATTACAGAAAGTACCACACGATTCAGGCCGTACCCAGAGAAGTTTCGGGGCCCCGGATATCGGCCCGAGACCGGGCCCAAGGTCGCATCCCTGCGGTAGTATTCTCGCCTTCTGACGCCGCACCATCAGACAAGCAGCTTCTTACGACTGAGCGAAAGCAGATTCAGTCTATTCTGCAGAAAGTGGGACCCGAATTCTTCTGCTCCACCACCTTCAAGCTCCAAGTTCGGGCCGGGTCGGGTTCATCCTTGCTTCTCCAGTCACGAAATGTGCTCCCCATGAAGGTAATGTGGCTGCTTGGACATTTATATTGGATTGAATTTTCATGATGTAATTGGGATTGTTAATTGTGGTTCTAGTATTTGGGTACATTTTAGTTTGCTGTGATTGGAGCAATTTGTGGTGAATTTAGGCATTTTTTTATTTATTGCATTTGATTTACGGTAGGTTTACTGTTGATATTTGGGATATGGGTTGAATTGACTATGCTGATAAATTTGACAGTGTTATTAGTGGATTAGTGGAGTGTAAATTTATAGGAAATGCTGGCTGAATTAGTGTGTTTGGACTTTGGAGCAGATGCACAGAGACGAGAAGACGGGGGACGTGTTAAATATGGTGTTTGTATGGGCGGAAGAGGGATCGAAATTGGAAGTTGATGTGCCAATTGTATTCAAGGGAGTTGATGTTTGCCCCGGACTTAAAAAGGGTCAGTATTATTATCCTTTAATCATAGGTGTGTTTGATTATGAAATGGTGTAATTGAAACCTTGCATGAGTTGTTAATATATGACCGATGATGTATTTAATTGGAGTTTTGAATGCATACCATTGGTGTTACTGTGTTAGTGTTAATCCTTATGAAAACGAAAGGAGGACAGTGGAAGAAGCTAATTATTGTTGACAATTAACTTGGGCTCAAACTTGAACTTAAATTTCAGTCATACACTATAGTTCTGYCCTCAGGGGAAKTTTCATCTTTTTAATGATGCTGCAAAGTCAGTAGCCAGCAAGAAGCCGACAACAATGAGTTTATGGCTTGAATTCATTGAGTAATGTGAATTATACTGGCCTGACGCAGCTTGGCTGCTTGGGAATGTCTATAAATAGACTTAATATTGCACAGATGGAAGGAGCTAGTGTCAACGATGATGGGATATCCACTAAGAATTGTTGAAAGTTGAACGTCATTGCTTGTGTGCTCTAATGTTCAGATTTCGTATTCCTCCAAGCTTTAACTGTTGGTTTGGAAATCCTTACAACCACGCCCTCCATAACTGTTTTTGAAAACCTGAAATTTAATCCATAAATTTTTCGTTCCTTTCTGTGCCCCCATTATAGTAAACCCTTATCATTAGAATTCGATTGACTCCTTGCATCCTAGGCTTGTAATTTTCCAAGATCTACTTGCACTCATTAGGTGTTGTATATGGAGGTGCCGTTGTAGCTTTCTGTAGTCGAAACATGAAAGTATCATAATTTGAAATCTATTCATTGCATATCTATAAAAAAAAAAAAAGAGAAAAAACTTATGTGTTGAGATGGCTTCTCTATATATGATTGAATTAACTTTTGCATGAAAGTTTTTTTTAGTTAGCTATACTGTGTTGATTGTTGCTTGCAAAAGTGGTCTTACCGGGGAAGGCTARCATAAGATTTTGAATGTCTTTCTGACTCCATGCTTATGTGGAATTTTTACTTTGTATTACATTATTCAAGGAGCCTAAGATAACAAGGACATTATTAGGCATTATTTAATAAATTTGAAGCCCATTTATATAATCTTAGATGATTCTTCTTTGATTTAGGCTGCATAATTTTACAAGGACAAATCTATACTTTTTAAATATCTTACATTGAAAATGAATATATGATATTTCCACTATTTCTAAGGGGTTTTACGAGGATATCAAGTGGAAAGAATATGATTGTTAATCCTTGATCTTGGAAGCACAATTTTGACATCACTAATCCCACCTAAACTTACTTCACCTTCCAACGACAACTCAATTCCGCGTCTTCCATTACCAATCATAAATCTCAACAATAAATTATCCATAGATGATCCAAACTATTGAACCTAAGTATCCATTTTCCAAAATTAGATGTGTTCATTTAGTCACTTGTGCCATTCTACATGCACGTGACTAGAGGTGATCATGGTCGGGCTTGACCTAAAAAAACAAGGCCCTTGAATCGGGCCATGTCGGGCTTATGTTCGGGCCTAAAAAGTTGCCCAAAGCCCGGAATATTAGAGTGGGCTTTTCGGGCCGGGGCCCAAAAAAGTAACTAAACTGCATGATTTTTTATTCCCAAAGCCTTGCCAAAAAAATGGGAGAATCGGGTCGGGCCCAAATTCGGACCGAAAATTCATACCCAAAGCCCGCAAAATTTGGGGCCAGGCTATGTTTGATTTCGTCTACATGTGACACTTAATGAGCCTTTATTTTATTTTCTAGAGATTTCATTTTTGTTTACAGATTATTTTTAATCTTTTTCCCTCTTGTTCATTTCTTGTTTTCTCTATATTGCTTCCCACCGTCTTATTGTTACCAATCCTTCTATTTCAACTTAACTCACAATCACGAGGCTATCTATGGTGTGTTAAGAATTTAATTACCATCGTTTTTTGGAAATAGATTTTTCTTTTTTTTGAAAAACGAAACTAAATAGTTATATTCTCTTGCCCAAGAGATTCTGATGAGGTCTGCTATTTGTAGATACTTATTCTTTGGATTTATGGGATGCTTCTTCTTCTCAAGCCCTCCTATTCGCTTGGAGTTGTTTAGGAAAACGAATCAGGGGGTTTGGGTTTGCAGGATTGCCATCTTTGGAATTGCATCCTTAGGTGAATATATTGGGTATTAGCTAAGATCGTTTGTTGGTACGATGGGTGGATCCTTGTATATGAAAGGAGGCCTTGGGGGACTTGGTGTCATCTAGCTTGGTGGTTGTTTATTTGGAGACAATTTGCGAGTTAAGACCACTTTTTAGCTGGACTATTCTGTTTCTCGGGGCAACATACTCCTATTTTGTGTTGCTAGGGCTATGATTGGCCTTAAGGGGCGAGCTTCCCGTGTCTCTTGGGATAGACGGGTTGGATCAGTTTCAATATTCCATAAATTCTTTTTTCTCTGGATGGCTTTGTGGACAGGTTGAAAACTAAGAGATCGCTTGAGGAACATGGGCATGTCAGTGTCTTTAATTTGTCCTTTATGTCAGTTGCATATTGAGAACTTCTCCCATCTCTTCTTTGCTTGTCCTTCAGTGAGCAAGTTTGTTTGCATGTGGATCAGTTACTTCGGCGTCCTATTTGTTCTCCAAGCTTATCCTCTATGCTTAGTTGGATCTCATTGCTGACCTTGTTAGAGTGGTGCAAAAGCGAGTTGTGTATGGCTGTAGTGGTGTATGTGATTTGGATGCAAAGGAACCTTGCCTTTTGGAGGCTCGGGTGAGAACCTCTTACTTGTGCTCAAGGCTCCTAGTTGATTGAAGCTGCGCATTTTAGCTATCCTTTCCTGGAAAGCTCAAGGCTCAAGACAAGCAATGGGTTTCTCTTTTTTTTTTTATTGATGTTGCTGTTGTAGTTTGTGTTTTCAGGCTTGGTTAGTCGTTTTTGTGTTTGGTTGTGGTTTTGTTGGTGCTGTTGCAGTTGGTTGGTTGTATGTTTGACTGGGCTCTAATAAAAATTTCTACCTTTCTCAAAAAAAAAAAAAGTTATTAAGGGAAATTTTCTCACCTGGGTGGCCTGGCCTAATAGCAAATAACCCTCCATTACTAAAACTAACATCGTTACGGTCCCCCCTCTTCGTTTTTCATTTAACAGTTAAAGTTAACTAACTATTAACCTAATTAACACCTAAAACTATCTAGTTAACTAACTAAACACCTAAATAACTACTAATCAAAAAGTTATTATTAGTAAACTGACTCACTGACACCCATTGACCACCAAACCCTCTTACACACCACAACCCACCCCATTACCACTAGCCAACCATCGCACGAACCGACATCCACCACAAACCGCCACCCAACCACGAAACCAACTACACCGCAACCGCAACACCAACACCAAAACGCCATTTCGACCACCACGAACTTCGATTTGACTCACGATCACGACCCGGTGACCCACCTTTGTCCTTTAGACCCTAGTCGTGACGCCTCTCTCTCTCAGCTCTCTCTCTATCTCTCCTACTATTTAATGTTGTGCTGCCACTATTGTTGTTGTGTAGTGTAGTCGACGACGTCTCTCTTCGAAAATGAAGAAGTCAAACGAAATTGCCACAAATTGGCCAAATTCGCACACTTCAACATGCCAGCTACCATACAAATTCACAAATTCAACAAGCCAACCAATTCCACTACAAATTCGCCCATATTCACAAATCAATTCGCACACAAATTTAATTCAATTCGAAAATGTGATTTAGGGTTCTACAATTTGGCAATTCAATTCGAAAAATGTGATTTAGGGTTTGCAATTTGGCAATTTAATTCGAAAATGTGATTTAGGATTCTACAATTTGTCAATCCAATGCGAAAATGTGATTGTTCTACAATTTTGCTTGTTTGGGAAGGTGGTTCGTGGTTTATTTGACGTTGGTTGGGGATTATGGGGATTGTGGTCGAACAGGGTGGTGGTTCCTTGTCGCGTGATGTGGTGGTCGTGCAGTGGTTGGAGTATGGTTGGTGGTCAATGGAGGTTGGAGGTAATTAATTAGTTTAAGTATTTTATTAGTTCGTTTTAGGTGTAAAATATGTTAGTTTAAGTGTTAAATGGATAGAAAAGTTACGTCGTCGGTCTTTTTTTTAACATAAATGTAATAGCAGGGTTATGTGAGCTATTACTCCCTTACCTGATTCGATTCTCAAACCTTAAGGGTAGCAAAGGTGTTAGGCCAACCATAAGGAGGAAATTTCCCTAGTTTAAAAGGTTAATGCGTTAACTAAAATACAGAAAGTTTAAAAGGTTAATGCGTTAACTAAAATAATGAAAGTTTCACTCCAGCTCAGTGGTTAAGGCTTTTGTATGCGCGGAGCCGCGGACCCCACTCCCTTCATGCCGCAGGCCAGCGATTCGACTCCCTCCTTTGTCTTCCTTTCTTTCCTATTTTTAAAAATTCTCATTCARTCATTTACTTTATAATCAAAAACCATTTTCTCCCTCCTATATTTGTTATTTTTAAATTCTTAGTTAATCAATATATATTTGTTTTTAAAATCGAAARTTATGTATACAATGAAGTAGCTAGTAATTTGTTTTGAAGTAGTAATCGAATTGTTATATATRGAGTTGTTGAATTGCCTTAGGATTTGTTTGGATTGCATCATTTCATTTCAAATTATGGAATTGAGACAATTATAATATTTGAATGTTCAATCATTTCAAATGAGGAATTTGTCCAAATTTTAGAGCTTTCAAATATTAAGCCATGAAAGTAAGAATTTCAAATGACAACGCAAGTCATGTCATTTGAAATATTCAAATGATGCATTTAAATTGAAAGTTGTCTTCCCAAACACAACCTTATTGAATTGTTTTCTGCTTGTCTAGTTGAATCTTTGAAGTTATTCAATAGGAAAAATTGAAAAGAATGATCCCACCTTTCACCACTCTACTCAAAATAAACCCACCTTTGAATAATCTCATAATAGTCCCACCTTGACTTAAAATCTTAAATGATATATTTGCTAGATGATGTCAATGATGAGCTCTTTCTTAACTGGCAGCGGTTGTGTCTGTAATGAATGGGTTGTAAAGCCATTTGCTCATCAATTGAGTATCATATAAACATGTTTCTTATGAAGCAAAAAATGATATATATTCCAGTGGGAAGTTACAACTGGGACAATGTATACAGAATTACAGAGAATCAGACTATTGTATGGAAAGGGACAATAGTAATTTACCCTTTTTATTTCAATCAATCAAAGCCTTAATCCCATTTGTGGGGTCGTCTAGTTGTACTAAAAGTGATTGTTCCATGTAGTCATCCAAGTTTACTCTTTATTTAAGAATCAAGTTTACTCTTTATTTAAAAATCGGAAATTTTAAGCCTGTGGGTGATGATTCTGATAAATGAACCAGTCTTTTGAGTGCTATACGTTATTACTGTCAAAATATGTCTTGAATCTATTTAGCCTCGCTTTGTAGTTGGTATAACCCCTAACAGAGAGGGATATTCAATCCATTGGTTAATAAACCACTTAAATTTTGTGTTGTTGATAGTTAATATTTACTTCAGTTTTCTACTCTTGCATCTGGTTTATAATAATTACTTGTGCAACAGGAGGACAGCTTAACACAATAAGGAAGACCCTTAAATACCTTTGCCCGACAGAATGCATTCCTCAAAAGATTGAGGTGGACATTAGCAATCTGGACGTCGGGGACCGTATCCTCATGAAGGATATTCAAGTTGATTCTTCATTGAAGCTTTTAAGTGGAAATGAGACAAAACCTATTTGCAAGATCATGGCTTCAAATGCTGAACGTTCAAAAGTTGTGGCTTCAGATGTTGAAAGTTCAAAGAATGTGGTTTCAGATGTTGAAAGTATAGAGATTGAAGCTGTGGCTTCAGATGTTGAAAGTACAAGACCTATGGAAACTTAAGCATTGTAAGTGAGAGTTTTTCTTTTTCACGCTTAATTTGTAAGAACCATAATCCTATGGTTAAAGTAGCTTTACACCATTCGAATCTCAAGAGAGAGAGAGAGAGTATTCCATTAGGCTGTGTGACAGCATCTAGCAGTTGTTTCTTGTTGTACTCTCTCCTGAGTCCCCTCCCTCCTAAACAAAGAATGCTTAGTGAGAAAGAGAGAAGAACAGCGAAGGTGAGCTGGTGATTTTGATTCTTTGTAAAGTTGCTTTGGTAAAGTGCACTTCGTATAACGTCAGAACTCATTTGCAGTACTGGGCCATCTTTTGTAAGCTGACAAAAACTCAGCTTTTATTCATCTCCTATTCCTTTTTGTGGCTTGGTTTCTTTTGAACTTTCTGTAATGCTAAAGATTTCATGGTTGTTGTTTTGTAAATGGAAGGAGAAGTTGTACTATTACAGTAGAGATAACAAAGGCCGAAGTGGGGGATCGTGCCATTTGTTGGAGATCAAGATTGGCCCCACTCAGCTACATTTGGAACTCAAACAGTCAAACTGCGTATTTTTTTTCTTCTTTTTTTATCATTAGTTGTGCCTGGTATCCCCGTTGTTTGTTGTTTGATGCAGTTACATTTGTGTAGTTTGGTGTTGATGCTAGGCAAAAGTTACAGTCTGTGGCTGGAATTGATCTGCTTCGCAAAGTTATACTGTGCTTTTTAATGTCAATTAATCAAGTACTATGTTCAAGGGACTTTGAATATTAGGATACTACATTAAAATGATAAATGAATGTTAAAACGACCTTAAATTAGAGTTGTCTATAAGATCGCTACAATGCTGACCAAATAATATGTCTTAGGGAGAAGTAAAATATCATGGTTGTAATGGTGTGACCAAAAAATTCATCGCAAGACCATCATCTTGCTCGTTTGGAAACGATGAGATTGAAGATGAGAGTTATTGGGTCCTACGTCAGCTGTGTGTGGGATTTTATTTTTTGCTTTCATTGGAGACAAAACGCGTCGCATAGGGAGTAGCAGAAGCAAAATGTGAAACAGGTAAAAAAAATTAAAAAAAGCTCTGATACGTGCAAGCTAACGCGGCCAATGGCCAAGCGAACGCGTCGTTGTAGTTCCTTTATCCCAAATTAAATGATTTCTTGCTTAGCTAATTTCGTGGCTATTTTTTTAAAAAAAAAAAAATTACCAAAATTCATAATTTTCGAGATCTACAAATAACACCCCTTGCTATATTTTGATACATTTTTACATTTCTCCCTCTTAACAATTATTTTCTTATTTATGTAATTTTTAAAAATTGTTAAATTATTTAAAAATCCTTTAGTAATCCTCAGGCTTTGCTGCACCACAAAACATTCCACGCTTCAATTAAAATACTTTCAAGCTTCACTTCAAAACTTCAAAAACTTTCAAAATAAATTTTACTTTCATAAATACTCCTCAGGCTTTGCTTCACCAACATACATTCCACGCTTCAATTGAAAATACTTTCAAACTTCACTCAAAATAAATTTTTACTTTGTCTATAAATTGGCAAAAAAAATAAAAATGAGTAACTATCCTTACACCAAAGAAATTCTCAAATCACCTACATTCAACTCATGGGAAGATATATCCTAACAATGTATCATGCTTTATGTATTCAATTGTGTTAAGATTTTACTGAATCAAATTCCCTAGTTTAATAATTTTATTCAAATTTGTACATAATAATTGGTCACTTTGATGAGACAATACCCCGACAATGGTTCAGTACAGCATGCATGTGAAACAATACAATAGCATAATTATTTTGAAACAAATTCAATAAAGATAGAAAAGCAGTGACAATAGTGCATATGAGTAGCAGAGGTGTATGGTAAAGCACGCAAGCAAACTTTGATTCAGAAATTCAGTACAGATGAAAGACAATATAACTATAATTAAGACAATTCAATCAAGCATGTGATTTGTACAATAATTAGTATTGCCTTATCTCATATTACTTTTGAACTATGGATGGTCTTTTAGCTTGAATGGTCTTTTTTTTTTGGATGCATATCTTATTTGAAAATGAACACAATAGCATGTCTAGTCATTTTTACATGCATGTACTACAGAAAATGCAAACTTACTTCAAATTATGCATGTACGTTATTTCTTTTGCAAAATATATTATTATAATTATATATTATTATATAATATATATATATCTGTTGTGGTGTGTGTGTGTGTGTGTGTGTGTGTGTGTGTGTGTGTGGTATATATTATGTATGTATATGTATATGTTATGTATATGTATATGTATATGTATGAAAATTTGTCAGAAAAGACCTTTTAAAAAACTTTTTTTTGTGAGCAAAGACTTTTAAAAAATTTATGCGAAGAGGACCTAAAAACAAAAACTTTGCGAAAAAACACCTTTTTAAAAAAATTATGCAAAAAGGACCTTAAAAGAAAAAAAAATTTGTGAGAAGAGACCTTTCTTGTACTATTGTTGTTGCTGCCTTTCTCCTCGATGCACCTCTTATTCGCCTTTTCTTGGTCATTCATCCATTTTTCAAGGATGTTTCCTTCATAAAAGTTGTAGATCTCGAACAATACATGAATGGGCTTAGGAATTGCATAATTTGGAGTTGTTTTGTAGGAGTTATGCCTTCTACAAGTCAACCATCACAAAGGTTCCTTCTCGCAAAGTTTTTATTTTTTAGGTCCTTTTTGCAAAAATTTTTTATAAAGGTTTTCTCACAAAAAAAAGTTTTTTAAAAGAAATCTTTTATTGCATTTCTATATTATATGTATGTATACACAAATTCACACTTGCTGCATTAAAATCAACAACACAACACCTAAATATTTTGAACCAACAAAAAAGAATTCCAAAATAGGACTCTTCAAAATACTCCACAAGAACCCAAAACTCATCTGATTCAAACTCGGATGAGTTAGATGACTTAGGTTATGAAATCATGGAGGAAATGATTTCTGACTACTTCACAAACCAACAAAATGCGATAAACAAACCACCACAACGTAGACGCGTAATTGAAAGAAATCGTGAAGAAGGTCACCAACTATTGTACAATGACTACTTCACTCTAAACCCCACATATCCACCCAATGTATTTAGAAGGAGATTTCGCAGGAGGCAGGAGGTATTTCTTTGTATCATGGACGCGGTCACGTCATCTGATCATTTTTTTCAACAAAGACGCGATGTTGTGGGTAAATGAGGATTGTCACCCTTACAAAAATGCACCGATGCGATTAGAATGTTAGCATATGGTGTTGTAGTTGATTGTACGGATGAGTACTTACGTATCGGTGCCTTAACAGCAAACTAATGCTTGAAAAGATTTACGAAAGGGGTCATAAGTAATTTTGGTGCTCGGTATCTTAGAAGGCCCACTGTTGAAGACTTACAACGTCTTCTGCATATTAACTCTGAACGTGGGTTTCCAAGGATGATAGACAGTATCGGTTGCATGCATTGGGAATGAAAGAATTGTCCGGTTGCATGGAAAGCTCAATATCAGGGCAGAAGTGGGACGACATCTATTATCCTTGAAGCGGTTGCCTCCCAAGATCTTTGGATTTGACATGCTTTTTTTTTGGTATACCAGGGTCGTGCAACGACTTAAATGTTCTCTGTCAAAGCCTGATTTCCGACGACGTTATGAGTGGTTGTGCACCATCGGTTGATTTTTTTGTCAACGGACACCGTTATAAGATGTGCTACTACCTCACCGACGGCATCTATCCAGATTGGGCTGCATTTATTCAAGGAATCACACAACCTCAAACCGACAAACATCGATTGTTTGCCGAATTTCAAGTCGCAGTCAGAAAAGATGTGGAACGTGCCTTTGGAGTCCTCCAAGCTAGGTTTCCGATCATTAAAAAACCMTCGCTTGCTTGGGATGAGGAAATACTTGGTAACATAATGATGGCTTGCATAATTATGCACAATATGATTGTGGAMGATGAAAGAGACACATATCGAGGTTATGCAGATCCAACGGAATTTGTTGAAGATRGTATCGAGCGATGCCCAAGGCAGAGGCGGAGGCAAACATAAGCCGATTCTAGCGCACCTGTTGAAGAGGATGAAGAAAGTTTCACTTATCGAGTTGAACGTCCATTTGGCATGGACCAATATCTAGCTACGAGAAATGAGGTTCGTGATAGGAAAACTCATTATCAGTTGAAAAAAGATTTGATTGAACACATTTGGAACYTGATAATCCYTGAAATAAATGTAATGGTCAATTTTCTTAGATTAGKTTTTGCCTATAGGTTTTTACCTTTCATTTGAAAGGGTTTTTCCTATTTTAGGCTGTTAAATTTTAATGTATTTGTTTTTACAATGTTAATTAGGA
>SNQN01007748.1:9370-32026 GCA_008642245.1 Bassia scoparia | reverse complement strand
CTAAGTTAAATGGTTAAATATTAGCCCCAAAACATTATAAATAGTTTAAAATTAATCCCAACATTAATATTATTAATCCAACGTAAATATTAGGCCCAAAACATAGTCAATAGTTAAAAATTAATCCCAAGGTAAATATTAATCCCTATATATATCATCAAACCATAGTTAAATATTAATTCCAACATGTATATCATTAAATAATAGTTAAAAAGAAATATTTTAGTTCAGTTCAATTCAGCTGCATTCAATTCAGCTCAGTTCAGTTCAGCTCTAGTCCAGTCTAAAAAAAACAGAGCCCTAGTTGTTGGGCGGATTGAGTTAGAGTCGGTGCATATGTGGAGAGGGCCATATAAATAAGATTGTTATCCAGTCAGGTCAAAATGGGTCACTGGTTGATAAACAAACTCTTTCTGAAAATTAGTCCATTAAAAAATTCTATTTCCATGCAAGCAAATTGAAAACAATTGAATTGAGTTGAAATAAATTGTTAAAGAGAAAAGAACTGGAATGAAAATAAGCTGGAATAAACAAGACCTTCAATTCATTCTTTATGTTATAAAGCTTTTAATATTTTGTAAATTAAAAAATAAAAAACCAAAAAATAGGAAACAAAAAAAAGGAAATTATAATTCCGATATTTTTAAGTAAAATTTGATCATTTATACACCTTTTGATTCTAGAAATCAAACTTATTTCATTTTGGCACATATGCCAATATATATTTTATTTTAATTATATATTTATTTGTTGTAACACCCRAGGTGAAYAAGAGCCCACARCACACTAATGGATATTGTTTTATTTAGGTTCTAGCCCAACCCTGAATAATTATTTTTGGTGTGAGCTCGTCCACTCGAGCTAAAGTGCATCTACTAGGTTGAGGTATCAACCTTCACTTTATAGAACACTCCTTATTCTCGATCATCATCTATTCAATTTGGAATGAAACATGTTGGTTCTTTGTCGCTCACACTTGAAAAACATCCTTGAAGTCACAACATGTTAAGGATAGAATCATATAATATATTGTTAATATGGACACGTATATATTTTCCCGTATTGATATGATTTAGTAAATCATATATTTAGTATTTATGTTAATTTTTATATTGTGGGAAGATTGTTTCCACCTAGTATTGATCTCATGTTGTGATATAAATAACTAAGCTTTGATGAAATAATGGAAACACTATATTGATTCCTCACCAAACACAATTATTAGACACTAAATAACACAAAAATGAACACAAGAAGCATTCGAATACCTTGCGGAAATTGTAAATTAAGGTTGATAAAACGATATGTTAATTAGTTCTCACCACCCTCGCATTTAAATTTATTATTGAACCTTAAAATTTGAAGTGGATAAAAAAAATAAATATCGCTCGCATATCCACCTAATCCCTATTAAATTCGTAGGTAGGGTGTCATTAAGAAACTATTGAACCTTAATTCGAATAATTGAGGAGTTAAACTGAGATTGAGAGATTATGCCTTATTCGAATCCTTATTTTATGTAGACTTTAGGATTCTCATCCAAGTTGCAACTGTTTTTCCGACTACACTTCTTCTTCAGAATGGTCTAGACCGTCTATTTTTGGTAAATGAAAATACCCTCAATAATGCTCCTTCTCCTCCTCCTCCTCCTGCCTACCTCTTTAAAAAGATCTGTTACTGGTCTCACCCCTGGTCCCCTGGTACAATTAAGTTGAATTTTGATGCGCATCGTCCAACAATGTGCGGCCCATGAGAGGAGTTTCTTTCACATTCGAGACCATAATGGTTAATAATATTAGCATCCTGCTCTACTTGCGTGTCTTTGGGTCAACTCTCTTTCCTTGATAGCGAAGGTCCCATGCCCTCTTCGTAACCTGGCTTCCTTCTTTTGCCGCTAACAAGTTTGGATATGTCGCAATCTTATTATTGAAAAATCGCGACAAATCTAACTGTACAAATATTTACGAGGTTCTTTCTTATCCCATCTTCCATTTTTCCTTGCCCTGGGGTTCACTTCATCATCTTTAATGATTGATATTGAATAATCTATTGCTTTCACTTTTTCGACACTACTTAATCCAGCTCCTAGCTACATCTTTCGTTGAAGTAATCTCGAATGCGTCTGATTTAATTGGCCGGTCATTAGAGGTCATTTTTGCCTCCCACTGCACCAAGATATGGAGAACATTATGTTTAGGAATAAGCCTTTTTCCTACCTTTGAATTAGGCTAAGGCACAGGTGCGTGAGGAGAATACTGTCCTAATTTTAAACTGGTTTACCTTATTTATCTAAAAATATAATAAAAAATTAGACTCACCTAAACATGAATTGATGTTATATTCGACGGACAATAATTTAATTTATGTGTTTAAAAAGTTGAAGAGAAACACACTAAATATTCCAACGAAAATAATCATACATCCCATAGCACAAATAACCGACTTGACATAACTTTGTCAACTTAGGTTTTATGCTATTAATTCCTTAATATATTAGCTGTTTAATACTCTTCTTTATTATTTCCGAATATTTGCTTTCCATATCTAAGGTGTATTAATATATTTTAATCAATTTTTTTTCATTGATTTAAGCGGTATTTTTGTAATTTTGAAGGGAGGACACCAATACCTCCCCCTCACTTACTAATCTTATCTAACTCAACTCTTTAAGCACGCGTATGCCGTGCAGAACCATCTAAATTTAATCATTCTTTTATTTAGTATAATACGAGTTGACTATTAAGAATGTTAAATAATATTGAGAATGTTATGTGCACTTGCGATCCCTGTCTTTGGTGATTGAAGATGATATTGTAATGTAATTTTTTCTATTAAATCCTGATTTTCTCTTTCATATGGAATCATTTTCTTTCATTGGAGTAGAATTTAATTGGAATTTTTGAATTGTAATGTATTACGTGTTGAATTATGAAAGATTTCATTTAAAAGGAAGACATTATTGGATTGGTTTGATAATTTAATTGAATTGTAGTAAACTTAACATTATAGATCTGTAATTCTGATACTTGTAATGTTAGCTTCGAATGTAGAGTTACTAAAAATATATTAGGAATTAATTTATTTATGTTGCTTAAGTTGTTTTTTCACTTGTAGGTGTAAATGAAAGTAATTTAATAGGGGACACGCTATTGCCCCCCTCTTCTCTCCCTAGCATGACTAGAGATATATATACTAATCTCTTCTATAGCACGCCAATGATTTCGCTCATGCCCCGTGCCGAGATTAGCAAGTTTTATTTAATTCTATTATTAATATACTCTTAATTTAATTACTTACGTGATTAATCTCTAAATAGCACTATAGGTTTATTTATTGGGGTAGGAAAATGTGTCCCCATTTAAAAGACCCTTTAAACACTTTAAACGAATTCAATTTTTTAATTGAAGTGCCAAATATCACCTCTTATTCTTTTATTTTGTTAAAGATTCTAAAATCTTATATATTTTTCATTATATGTGACTAATTAGTACAAAGCTATAAGGTCAATTGAACATTACTTTCCAACACCTTGAATCTGGCACCACAACGAGGTCGATGGATATTTATATTTCCGAATTTCATGTTAACAATCTATTTACAAAATAGTATTACAATTCAGTAATTGATGCTAATATATGCTTATAAACATAAATTGGATACATTTTTATAGTAATCATGTTCCCTAATGAAATATCTATAATTTTTTACTCTAAGGCACACATGGCAATGCAACAAAAAACATAGCTATAGACTAGTTGATGTTAACTTATATATTTTCTAAAAAGAACGACAATGATAAATTAATTTTGCTCCTAAAAATAGAGTGAATAATATATTTTTTAGGTGCAATTAACATTTAGATAGAAAGTAAATCATTTTTTAACGCACTGTAAAAGGCCTTTAAAGTCACGGTTAGAGTGCGATTTTAGGCATAAATTTTCTTTTACATATAGGTGTGTTAAACAACTTACCCTAAAAGTTAGCAACTAAATATTGTAAAAGGGAAGGGAGTAAAATATTTTAATTAAGATATATATACTGTCTTTTTAAGTAAAGAGGTAGGGGTAAATATACAAATTCTAAAGGAGGTGACCACCCCACCATTGCTTCCCCTTGCTTTTTCAAGGGGACTATGGTGTCCCCGCCAGCTTATTAACATAACTAGTATTTTGCACGTGATGCGTGCGTCAGGGGATTTAAGAATTTAATTCATAATCATTACCAACATAATTATAATTCAAATTTAGTACAGTACGTTACCACCTTTAGTTCTAAATTGCATTCCAAAAAAAAACCACCCGCCTATTGATAACTGGAGACGCATTATTATTGTAAAACAATCACGAGATCAACCAAACTATGTGCCCATAAAAAAAAGGAGGAAAATCATATAAAGAATAACAAAAGAGATTTTCCCTATCTTCTTATTTTAGGACTCACAACAACTCACCATTTTTTTAAGGGTATAATATGTAGAAGATTCGTGTAATTCACACGCTCTTTAATTCATCTCGTTATGTTTATCGGTATATCGGTAGTAATATTCGTTATCATTTGTCCTAGTACATCTAAGCAAATATAACGGCATATTCTAATTTGAAAAAAGATAAAACTGCAATACAGTAGTACCAAATTAGAATGGTCCAAAGACTTAATCAAGAAAGTTATATACAAATTAAAGTAATACACAAAACAAAGAATTTGTTTTTCCTCCCTTTAATATGATTGGCGAATTTGCTATTAAAAATAAATTATATTGAAATAACCTTAAATTCAAAAGTTATGATTTTTTCTGGAGTAAGTAAACGTTGTACTTGTAATAGTGTGGTAAGGTTTGAATTAATTTTTATTGTGTCAAAACTTGGTTTTGGAAAATTCATGATTGCTTTTAATTTGATTAATTGATATTTTAAATTTGTAAAATTATGTTTAATATTATTTCTTTTGGTAATATTTTAGGTATAGATAAGTGAAAAAGTAGATTCATAAGGGGGACACTATTGGCTCCCCCCTTCACTTATATACGGTATAGTGAATGTACCCTGCAATTAGTATTACTAGGTTATTTATGCACCGATTCCGTGCACGATATAAAACATAGAATGTAAATCTATATAATGAACTTTTTAAAATTAACATTTAGTTTATTTAATGAATTTTAAATCCCAAAAAAATTAAATAAGATTGAGAAAATTGAGTGAGGAAAACTTGAATATGGAGTACAGATATTAACAAAAAAAGATGGAAAAGAAGAAGAAAAGCATTCTTTACATGCGTCATAATTCACCTGATGAAAAAAAATTACTAATTAAAATATAATAGTTTGTAATTTTTTAATATTAAAGAAATTTCGATTTACTTCCTTTACCAATATAAAATGATGATTGTGAATTGATTGTGTTTTTTCTTTTAGAAAGTTTATTTGTAAGTAGATATTTGAACAATTTCCACTTGGAAGGTGAAGGGTAAATTTAATAGGAATAGTCATTGCTACTCCCCGCCTTCCCTTATGTAATTAGAGTAATTTTAAAAAGATATACAATAAAAGTCAAAATTAATCAAAGATCAGATTTAAATCAATTTAGTAAGGTTGAAATAAAGATAGTAGACACATATAAACTTATCAAATTATTGAATTAAATGAATAATGCAAATTACAAAAAAACAACGTCAAATTTTAAACTATAACATTGAAAACATACAAGAGGACTGTTTATTGTATATATTTGAATATAAGCGTTTTGTCAAAATACAAATTAAATTTCTATACATGTGTTTAATTAAAAATAACTAATTTTGAGATTCGTCAGATCATGGTCGTCACTGCAATCGCATACCAAATTCTAGTAAGATATGATGAGATAGAAGAGACATTTTGCATTTTATACAACTAAATATGTAAGTATGTCGTATCAATTTCAAATTACATACTTAACATTGTTTTGTTCTCATGTAGCCATTTTGTAAAAAAGCATTTATATGCCCCTTAAGTTTTATCATTAATTAAATTCTAGTAAATTATAAAATATTTTCAAAACAAAATGAATGTTATTTTAATTAAAACAACATATTGTGTGCATTTGAACTATTTATGTAGTAATGAAGCAAAGACTATAAATGACGTTATAGAAAGTGCGAGGGGGGTTGTGTTGTGTACGTAATTTTAATAAATACGATTATACGAAGTGATAGTTGTGTTTTATTTACTTTTTTAGAAGAAAAAATGTGTGTGGTTGATTTTTAACTGTGTGTTTTTGTTTGACGAATTAGTGATAACTTTGAATTTTCAAGGTAGCATTTAATCCATTGTTTATATGTTGAAAAAAGAAAAGAAAAAAATGATGTCATTTTTAATTTTGGAGAGTAAATTTTTTCATAAAAAACTGGCAAGTGTCTCATGATGATGTAAGCGGCTTTTGTTTTAATAATTATATAGTTATAGATTAGCAAACGTAGTTCAAAGTGTCTCAGTACAATTTTAAACTAAGTTATGAGAGAATACTGTTTATAACAACAAATTTTGTCTTGATTTATTAGTATGGAGTACATTATTTTGCCTTTTTTTCTCTCTCTCTCTCTCTAAAATAGTTTTTGAATCACAACTTCAAACGCTTACATCTTCAATTATGTATAAACCTACAAAAATGTGTATATGTTTGAATAGTATTCATTCAATTGTAACAAATAGGGGTATTAAATGATTGTATTTTTTTATTTAGTTTGCTACATGTCACCCTCATTTACTAACCATCATCCAAATTTTACAAGTAAACTTCCTAAATTGCCTTTGCCTTTGCCTTGCCTCATCCACCGCCACTCACCCAACGGACCACCCTACTACACCATTCACCGCAATTCCCAACGCACCACGAACCTCCCTTTCCCCCCAAAACACACATCGCCAAGCCCTAATGTTACATTTTTTTTATATAAAAATAACCATGTTATGCACCTTTAATTGGCGTGTCATCGATCATCCATGGATATCGTGCTTAGACTAGGCGCTACCACCACTGTGGTCGCGCCATGGATGGCCCACCAATTGAAGGCCTCTATTAAAAAAACTAAAAATTAAGACTTGACCGGGTTGTGAGTTGGCTATGTAGAAGGGTCGAGGGTGGTGGTGGGGTTACGTACTCCAACTGGTTTGTTATGGTATGGAAGATGGTGGTTGGTTGTCAAAAATACTAAATGATAATTTGGGAAAACTCATAATGAAATTACGACGATGGTAAGTTAATCATGATGATAAATAATAATCTTCTATTTTTACCTATTAGAGTCAAATTTACACAAAATAAATGTTACTAGGCTTGTCAATGGGGCAGGGCAAGGCGAGACGGATTTTGCCTCTCCCATCCCACTTCATTTTTTCTCCCCCATCCCTATGGCGGGTCTGAAAAGTTTCTCATCCTCGCCCCTCTAAATAAATGCATAAAACCATCTCCGCTCCACCACCTACATGGTTATCCGCTTCCAACAAATCCCCACTGAAAACCCGCGGAAAAAATACTTATGTATTATTTAATGTTTGAAATACTTAAAATTATAACTCAAATAAAAAAATTAATTTAAAATACTTACAAATTATTCATTTTTATGGTTATAAAAATAATATTTTATTTAATGTTAGCATTATGTATTATTTTTACAATTTTTATATTATGTATGAGGTGGGGAAGTGGGGATGGGTCGGGACGGGATAATATAAAATTCACCCCAGCTCCATCACCTATGACGGGTCTAATTTTTATCCCCATCTCCGATCCGTCCCAAGACGGTCTCCTATTTTACCTGTCCATTGACAAGGCTAAACGTTACCAATATAGAAAATACAAAGAGTAATTCGGGAAGGTAGTGATGGCAACGGACCGAATCGGAATATGCATAATCCGACTCCGACCCTCCAAAAATTCAGATTTTATTTTTGCATCCAACACCGACTTTTAATTTGAATATCCGACTCCGATCGGGACGGACTAGAGTCGGATATGACCTGGTTTGCCATCAGTAGGTAGAACTATTGATTGATATATGAACTACTATTACCATTACATGAAGTTAGAGTTAGGGTAGACTTTTATGATGTTCACAAGTCACAAGTGATGACACCTCTCTAGTTTTAATTTTCAATTTCAATCTTACTATTATTCATTTTTCATTTTTCATTTTTCATTTTTTTTTTTTTGGGTGAAGGGGGCCCAAAGGCCAAAACTATGTTGTTGAGTAAGAAAGTATACAACTACACAAGACAAAATTAAAACAAAACAAGAATAGCCAAAAAGCTTCTAACAAAATAAAAATATAGATTAATTACAATGTGAAAAGACAAAATGCCCCTTGAAACTCAACTCCTTATCATCCCACTCTCCCCCACCCACTGTCTGAGGATTTTGGAAGTTAAACTGTGGCTCCTCCCGCTCCTTCTCTCTCTCTCTCTTTTCTTTTCCCTTTTTTTCCCTTTCTTCAATTCAACCCCCTTATTTATTCCCCCCTTCATTATCACACACCAACCCTCTTTTTATTCTTCCTTTCCTCTTTGTGATTTCTTTGGTTTTTATTTTACCTCTTCCATTCTCTTTCAAAACTTTTTGAATGATCTATTTCTACAAACCCTAATCGTATAATTCATAAAAATTAATCTTTTTATTTTTTGGACTTGAAGTTGAGTTTCTATTTCTTCTTTTGGAGTCTGTCTGTGTGTCTCATTCTCTTCCTTTAAGTAAAGAAACCTCACTTACCCTTTTGATTTTCTCTTGGATTTTTAAGATTGCCCACATTTGTTGTTTTGTTCACTCAGATGGGATAATTGCTATTATTTTCTGGGTTTTCTGGGAATTTCCTGTGATTTTTCATCATTTTTTGCAGATCTGTGTGTTTTTTGTTGTTTTGGAGTACCTTTTCTTCAATCGATTTTGGGTTGCTTGTTTTTATCCATTTTTTTTTTGTCTTGATGAAAAAAATTTCAGGCTTTTTTATTTTTAAAATTTGACAGTAAATCAAAACAAATGGCTTTTTTCAGTGAGATCGGATGATTCAGCTGAATTTGTTACTTGTTGTTTCAACATGAAAGTCAAGTCAAGTAATTGAGCTAGTATTTATCAAAGTTGTTTTTAAGTGGAGAATTTTCAGTGAGTTTTAAGAAGGGTTCTTCTTTTTTGGGGTTTTGAAGCTCCTCAAATCTAAGTTACCAACATTATTTGGTCTTTGACATTTTTATAAGATTTGACCAATGTTGGAAATATTTAAACCTTAATCTTTGATGATGGTGGTGTTCTGTGTTTATTGATTCCAACTTATATTTGAAAAAAAAAAAATCTGATAATGTCAGTCAAATTTTGGCACCCCTGATTCAATCCATTTCTCACTGCTTAGCTTAGTCTTTCTTCCTCGTTATCGAATGCCATTGTTGTGTGTTACATTTCCTTGCTCATACAAAACCCTTGCATTGACTTTACCAATACATACTTGTACCAGAGCAGCACCATACATGGGACTTGTCTGTGTCTCTTGATATCCAATGCTCTTGAGATTTTAGTGTGATACATACCATTAAAAGTGACTGGATAGTCGAATCATTTTTAGCACTAGATGTTAGTGAGAAGTGTATCAAGACTATAAGTTCTGATTCAAGGACCATCCCACTTTATTTCCATGGATGCTTTCCTTGTATTAAGAAAAGTTTGAATGCAATGGATTTACACATAATATATAGTGTATGGTTCTCTTGGAATAAGGATTCACATGATAATGGCTGAAATTAAGGGTTTGAGTKAAAAATACTTTTTTCAATCTTCATTTGGGTGAGGGAATGATGGACTTGTGAAGTTGTGAGCTACCTGGTTAGGGCTGTTCTTCGCGRAAAGAATGTGCGAACATTGTCTAGGGTGATCATTATCATATCTTCCTTAGTGAACCGGGATCAATCAACCTGGGAGGGGATGGTTAGATTTGCCCATCTTATGCGAAACAGGGGTGTGAGAATGTGAGATGATCATCGAACCTCTATTGAACCTATTAGCTTAGGTTAGGTCACTATGTTGATTTTGAGCACACATTTCAAAAGTTTTTGTAGGATGATGAGTTGTGATCACATTTTGCTGCTGATATGTTGACATTCTACTGATGTTTGATTGTTTTGAGTCATTGGTTCTTTGCAGTYTATATGTTTGATAGAGTGTAGTGTGAACTTGCTTATTGAATTGGAGTTTTGTGACTTTGATGTGCAGCGTTTGAGACTGAGACATACAGTGCTCTTCTACTAGGTTGATATGAACAAGGAAAACATTGCTTCGACCAAAGTAGAAGAGCCTGCTCTTCGAGTTACTAGATCACGGGCTAAAGCTCTTGGTACATCAGGAAAGGCAATCCAGAAGCCTCCTCGGCCTGATCAGAGCAGAGTTCTTAGAGCGAATAAGAGATTAGCTCCAGATGATAGCAATTCGACAGCTCCACCTTCCAGTCTTCACAAGAAGAGAAGACCTACGCTTACAGATGTTACCAATGTATTGTGTGACAAAGCATACACAAGCTGCTTCAATGCAGGAAAATTTCAGGCAAGCTTRYTTGATTAGTTCCAAACAATACATGTGTTGTGAATTTCTACATATTTTTGAATGATTACTTTGTTAAGGGTGCTTAAATTGTTAATTAGTTCATACTGTTACTTTGTTAAGTATTTTGACATGTACTTTAAATGCTGCTAGGTTCKCCTTTGTTATACTGTCACTTAGAAAWACTGTTGTCTGTGTTGRATTGTTCTGATRTTTTTCCTATTCCTCAATTTGCAGAAAACWAAGTCAGAGAAGAAAGGCCCCATCAAAAAGAGTGTTAAGATGACCCCAACTGTATCGGGAACAATTCGACATGATAATGGTGATGCAAATGACAGAATTGCTGAAGATATATCGAAATTGACAGTAGCACCCCCAGAAATTGCATCGCTAGCAACGGACGTAGTAGCTAATGATRTTAAATGCTTGGATGGGGAACATCATAAGCGCACAAAAGTGGAAGATAAGCTACCAATTGATCCCACCTCTAGTGAAACACGAGATAGACGTGTGAAAGCTCGGACATTTCAGAAAGGTCAGTGTAATGTTTCCATTTTTGCTAGGACTATAAAGTGTTTGATGTTTAACACATTTGGAGTATTCTTGTTCAAGGCTACTTTTGTACGAGCTGCATAAGATGATATATACCTGTTTATTAGGCATAAGTTGCCCTTTAGCAATTGCCTCCATAGCTGCAGTGCAAGTTAACATGATGATTACTGCATGTCATTCTTATTAGAAATCTTTGAGCTGTTTGTGTTCCTGTTAATGCTAAATCTTCTGGTGCGGAAGATGCTGAACCAGCAATATTATAGGAAGGCAGGTTTGGCACATTTTTGTATGATGAAAATTGGCATAATGATTATAATTAACAAGGAATACTTGTTTCAGCTTAATAAATTTTTAAGCATTACTCAGAGTAGTGAGTGCATTACCATAGTGCATCATGTTATGTGCCTAGTAGATCGACTAGCTGTATGGCTTAAGATCAGAACATTATCTGAGGGCATGCGTGAAAAGATCACAGATAACTCTAGTTTTGAATTTTCTTATGGGTTTCCGACCTTTGCAGTTTGTTGCAATTGTTCTATATACTTGGGTATGGCCATCATTTCAAGTCTGGGAGAAATTGAAAGCTGTGGATTCCTACACTAAAATTTCTTTCAACTTTTGCACCTAGAAAAATAGAGAGTAAAAAACATGAGTCCAGTTGAGGGCATTGTAATTTGCGCATTCTATATGATTTTCTTTTACACTGTCATGTTCACAATCTGCATAAAAAGCCTGACAATTTGTCTATTCTGACACAGATTGCAAATTTCATGACAAAGCTGGAACTTCCAAGCATCCAAACGTAATTGATATTGATTTGAACATAAAGGATCCTCTAATGTGTAGCAATTATGCTTCAGATATATTCGAGAATAAAAGAGTCACAGAGGTATGCCTACTCGACCTGAATTTATACTGTTATTAATCATAAATGATTGAGTAAAAAAGAAATTCTGTTTCAGACATAACATATCTCTTTTCGTTTCCTGAGCTGCTGTAAGTGGCTGTAGTTGTATTATTGTAGTGTATGACTTCGATACAGGAGTACACTGGTGGTCTAAAACTTTCCGTGTTGAAAAATATTTTGCCTTTTCTAGTWAGCTGTTCAATATGGTCTGATAGTCTTCAATGTCAAGGCGATCCAGCTATTAGATGTTTGCTTATTAATGTTTTGTTCTTGCCTCTTTGCAGCTCAATCAAAAGCTTTATGTTGACTATATGGAGAAGGTGCAACGTGATATTAGTCCAAGCATGAGAGGAATTCTTGTTGATTGGCTTGTGGAGGTTAGTGTACGTGTTTATAAACTTCAAAAGCTAAAATCAATGATAATCAATGTACACACTAAAGCAAATTACTTTCTATTAACTGGGGAGTTTACATATTATTGATCAAATATTCATGCAAAATGTACAACTATCACTTGGATGCCATTTTGTAACAGGCCATTTAAACCCCTCCCGCTTCATAACTGTGAATCCCGAATTATTTTTTTAGTTATTTACCTTTCAGGAGTTAATGCTCACGATTCTCATGGGGTTTAGAAAAGGCTTTACCAATTTGCATGAGTTTGAGCTGTACTAATACGCAACTCCACAACCGCTATGCTTTATTTATAATTAGTAAATGTTCAGCTTGTCTATCAATTTGCCTGCATTGACTTGCATTTGATTGCAGTATAACATTTTAATACTCTACATTGTTTTTGCCATGATGATTTTAAGGCCATTTTTTTTGTTGTCTCTCTTAATTCTTCTGTTCATAGATTCACAGCAATTGTGAATGTTGATTAAGCATGCATCTTACTTGCTTTGTGATTTATATTAGGTGTCTGAAGAGTACAAGTTGGTCCCTGACACTCTTTACCTGACGGTGAATCTCATTGATCGTTATCTGTCTGGCTTCTACATAGAAAAGCAAAAACTACAGCTGCTGGGAGTAACATGCATGCTGATTGCCTCGTAAGTGATGTTGTTAGCCTTTGAAAGCATCGTGTAAATGACAACGATATGTACTACCTCCATTTGTATTTTATTGCCACATTAGCATAGATACAAATTTGTCCAGGCAGAAAATGTATCTGACTAATTTGAGTTGGCTAACTGATTCGTTCCTGGTGTTTATATTATTATTTACAGGAAGTATGAAGAGATGAGTTCACCTCAAGTTGAAGACTTTTGTTACATCACAGCAAACACTTATGCTAGAGAAGAGGTCWGTCTTTCACTATGTATAKTAATACACATTTCTCGATTTACTTCTGTTACAGGCTTATGGCTCTTCTGAACTCATTTTCTGAGACATGAATGCAGAAATCTTCAATTTCGTAACTTTCAGTACAATTTTCTAGTGTTTGATTACCTCAAAATTGTACTAAGATCAACATYATTTCCCCTTGCAAATACTTGTATTCACTCCAATCATTTCTACTCCATGTGCATTTTAGTTTATGTTTTCCTGGATTATTCAAGTTTTTAACTGAAGCCTGATGGACAGGTTTTGAATATGGAGAGAAAAATTCTGAACTCTCTCTGCTTTCAACTGTCTGTTCCCACCATAAAAACATTTTTAAGGTTAGTACAATATCTTCCTTGGAGCTTTACTTTAATAGGGCCTCATCATCTTGCCACCTGTTCATTAACTTAATAAAAAATTTCTCATCCTCAGGAGATACATCCATGCAGCACAAGCTACTTACAAGGTACATTTTAATCAATGGCACTAAATCTTTTGAAAATTTTATTCTAGCACGACAACTTTGTGAGTAATGTTGCCGAAAATTGTGATTGCTTTGGCAGCATTAAACATCACTTCAATATTCCATCATTCCTTGTTAAGTTCTTATCATCAGTTCAACTGCAACTGTTGTATTTATTTAACTTGGGAGATACTCAGGCCCTGATTTGCTGCATCCTTTTCTGGAAATTTCAGGATTATTTGGTTGACTTAGAGTTCTTGGCAAATTACTTAGCAGAATTGACTCTCGTAGAATACAGCTTCGTCAGATTTCTTCCATCACTGATTGCTGCATCTGCAGTATTCCTCGCCAGATGGACGCTTGATCAATCAGATCATCCGTGGGTCAGTAAATTTATTTGCATACGTTTTGATTGTTTTTGCTAAAAATTACCCTCCTATCTTACTGTGAATACGTTCATATCTTTATTAGAATYCGACATTAGAGCATTATACAAGCTATGAGGCTACAGAACTTAAAGTTACGGTAATTGCCATGCAAGACTTGCAGTTAAACACCATTAATTGCCCGCTGAATGCAATTCGTGAGAAGTACAGACATGAAAAGGTAATTCACATATCAACTTTATGATTCTTCTCCTTGCACGTTGCTTGATTGCTTGTGAAAAGATGGTAGATTTTGTTATACAAGAAAAGGCTACGGAAATTGCTATGCTGTAATCTTTAGACTACCTGATTCTGCGTATATTTAATTTCTGGGGTAAAATTTTCGGAACTGTCCTAAGTTGTCAGTATCTTTTGGAAAAAGAAAATTCGTCATCATTCACAAGAGCTCAATTATATACATAAGGCTACCACAACTTAGATTTGGACTGTTAGGGAAAATTTCTCAACTGGCAGGGGTTTTGAGTTAAAAACCAGCCAAAGTTGTTATTGTTCATATGAAGTTGTTCTTCTTAATATACTCTGATCTACTTGAGTCATAAATATGTTGGCATTATTGGACATCGTTCAAACCATCTTCTAATAACAAAAATATTGATGACTGCAGTTTAATTGTGTGGCAAATCTGTCATCTCCTGAACCTGTTAAGTCTCTCTTCTGAAGTCCTAAACGTAGCTGCAGTTCATCTTGTACAAGCTGAGTTAAGATACTTATTCGTTGACATCGAGAATGGGGCTGATCCTCCTAACAACAGCCTCTCCAGAGTAGTTTTCCTCCCTCTCTCGTGTTAAAATTCTTTCATCTGTTAAATTTTTTTGTTGTAATGTCCATTATAATTAAGTTCTGGTTCTCTCAGAACTACGCGTTGTTTAGGCACCTGCCTGGTGCTCTCTTCTTCTTTTTTTGACCTCTAGGCATCAGTGGCACCCAGGATTTCCCCTGAGTTGTGCTAGAAAATGTGAACATCTGTAACTAAACTCCCAATCAATATATTCTAAAAAAATAAAAAATATTCAATTACATGACTGATGTGTTATGTTGTGCRTTAGCTCCTGTTGCAGGGCTACTCCATTTAAACTGCTTTAACCAAATGTGTTACACTTGCTTTAAGAGAAACCATCAATTTGAAGGTATATTTTGAGGGACATCCTGGTTGATTCATATAACTGTAGTAAAAAAACCAAACCACTTCCCAGAAACTGCCTTCTTATTTACTGTAATCTGAGAAATTTCTTGAGGAATATCGCGTAATTACAAGTAGATTTTGCTCCACAGTTGGTGAAAAAATTCTGATTTTGGTAAGTGATCAAATTTTGCTCCTTCCTTGCCAACAAACCGAGGTTAGGTTCGAGTGGTAGTGATGGCTAGTGCACTGATTTTGGGGTACCCAACCAGCACCTGGGTTAAAACTGTACAGGCCTGGTATGAATCAGTTACAGGTGAGAAAGTTGTTTGAAAAGATTAAATTGATTCGTCTCAATCTGACGTTGAACCTGAAATGTAAGAGCTCAAAGAAAATGTAGCAAATCTCAGCCCCTTGTTTCTGTAATCAGTGGCATTAACTACTGTAGAATGCTACTTCTGTTGTTTTTTGTTCGGAGTACAGAACTCAGTACCTATTCTGTGTTTATGTAGTTGCATGTTGTCACGACAAGGATTTTTTTATATCTTACAAATAATACCCTTTTATTGTAACTAAATAAACCGTGAGGAAATGCATATTTTGTTCATCATTATGAAATTTATAGAGAACAACTTTAAATAACTTCCCAAAGATGTACTCATAATAATCTTTTTTAAAAAATGACAAAGTTTGTGACATTATATTGTCCTTCACTTGAACTTGAGCTTTTAAAAAAAAGTTAATTTCAGCCATAAAAGATGTTTGTTCTCTAGTGTTTGAAATTGATCACAACTCACAAGTATATGTTGTTTGTGTTTTAAGTGCTAATTCAAATAAAAGTGAAATTTAGAAATGGTGCCAAAAGCATGATATGTATTAAACATGAAACACACCATCCAATGATGTACTGTGACATTAGCAGAGATGTATTGTTCTAGTCCAATAATAAATACTTCTGACTGATTCGAAGGTGAATAAAAAACTTGTGTTAATTGATATCAATAGTTATTAAATATGGTATGTTCAAATAGTGTGGAGATCCTCTCGAGTTGAATTTGGGTGAAGTTGTGAGGGTGAGAGCATTATATTGTTTTTTTTATTTTACTTTTATTTTTTTGAGGTGAATTTATTATGACCATTGATGTGCCGTTAGTAGGCCTGAATTGTTTGAACTCCTCCAAATCTATAAAATCTAACTCTAGAGGATATTGACTCGTTCAAATAGATATCAATCAGTACAAAAAGGTTGAAAAAAAATACTTACCACTGTTAGTATTTTCCATCCGTTTTTATTTACTTGCTACATTTTGACTTTTAATACTATTCATATATATATACTTCGAGTCCATTTAATTTTATACACACGGGAAAAAAATATAGTCATGTGTGATCTTGTTTAATTTGTCTTGATTTCTACTTTTCAAATATATAATTTTTATAATTTTTTCATAATCATTACTCAATATATTTTAATTTAAAGTCGTGTCATGAAAATTGTGAAAAGACAAATGTAGCAAGTAAAAAAAAACAGAAGGAGTAAGAAATATATATTTAGGTAAGTATAAATAAGTTCAAAACTGCACCCTAAAAATCTCACAAATGAAAAGATCAATAGATTGAATAGAATTGTGATTTGCTGTGACAGATTAACCATCTACACACGACTTTGTGTTTTGTCATTTTATGAATAGATTGAGTAAAATTGGTCTCAATACTATGTAATATTGCTTAGGTTACCTTAAACTTTGCGTAGTAGCTAAAACACCACAAAGTATTGTGATGGTTGCTCGTGTCGCAAAGTAGCATTTCTTTATCGAACTTTTCAATTGCTTATGTACTGGTGTTTTACATATGTTGTTCTTAACGGTTAACACCAAATTTTGTGGTGTTTTAGCTAAGGGTGAAACTAAATCGGTTTATAACCGAATATCAAACCAAGCTGTATTTATAATATAGTTCTTTTTTTTTTGTGCGGTTTGAAGTCAAATTTTTTAAAAATTCTGTTTTCGATTTGGAGTCGGTGTGAGAGAGGAAAATCGAACTYTAAACCGCACACTAAATTATTAAAAGGACTTGTTATAATTTAGGCGCAATGGCCCATTTGCTCAAGTAACTCACTTTGTTGTTAACTTGTTGTTCTATTTGAAACTTTGTTTGGATTTAATTTGAATTTGTTATTTGTTAATTTATTAGGAATTTTAAGCATTATTTAACTGTAATTTGTTATTGTAACTAAATTGAATTAAAACACTCCAAACCAAATCGAACCGAACCGTATTAAAAATTCGGTTTGGTTTGGATCAAAGGACTAAAAATAGAATTTTTCCAGTTTGGTTTGGAGTGAAATACAATTTGGTTTGAATTTTGGAGTGAAATTTTAAAAACCGAAAAAAATGGTTCGAATTTGGACTTGGTCATAATCCAAACCGAAAATCGACCTTCACCCCTAGTTTTAGCTATTACACAAATTTCAAAGTGTACCTAAGTAATATTTTAGAGTGTTGAGTCCAATTTTATCTTTTAATATTAAAATTATTTCCTCCATATCAAATTAAACGCAACAAACCAAATTTCACGCATTTTGAGGTTAAGATTTAACAATGTAAATGAATGAATTAATCAAAGAGGTCATTTGGTTCACCTCAAATTGCATAGGAATTTGCATTTCCTAGGAAGTATAAAATTGGATAGTTGTTTGGTATGCAAAAAATAGGAAGAACATGAAAATTACAATTTCCTAGGAAATGGAAATTCCTATGAAGTGTAGGAAATTAATCACTAACCCTCCTCTTGGTGATTAGAAATTCCCGTGTTAAATAGAAATTTTTATGCTCAATCAAACACCCAAAGCTATTTCCTAGGAAATCAACATGGAAATTTATTTCCCATGAATTAAAACTGTCTATAGGAATTAAGTTCCAATGGTAACCAAACAAGCTCAAAATAATTTTAGCACAATAAAGTAATAATTTCATTCTTCATTGTGTTAAAATTATTTTGAATAATTTGTTTATTTACATTATTAAATCTCAACCTCAAAATATGTTTGCAATTGTTTTGTTACGTTTATTTCTACGAGAATATTATTATGCAATTAACGATTTATAAATTACGATCAAGATCATACGGAAGAAAGTTAACTGGAATGCACCATTATATAAATTGGGAGTAGCCAATACCATTAAATTAAACAATGGTACAAATGATGAGAAAAATTGCTTCATCTGTTTGAACACTCTCATGATACTCCTCCACATTCAACCAATATAACTATGAGAATTTCTTGCACTTAGCACATTTATATGAGATCTATAACATTTAATGTGCAATGAATCAAATACTCTCTCCGATGGTTTAATGTTGTGTGCATTTATTATTTGTCGGGGAAAACATTAGCAACAATGTATTATTATATGTGAGTGGATTAAAAGTGAGAGGAGTGATGTTAAAGGGGAAAAGTTGGAAGAGTGAGGTAAGTAAGGAATGCGTGGTTAAAAATTAGAATTAGAGACGTGTCCCAAAATGGAATAAAAACACAATGCACAGAACATTAAAATCGTCCATAGAGAAATTGTACTAACATTATAATCGATAGGGATATAAGTATAATGCGCTCTTTCATAAACATATTAAATGTTAATTTGTAAGCGATATCCCTATTACCATGGAGTTGAGAAACAGGTACAAATTTGAATATAGTAAAAGTTCTTGTCTCCTAAATTCTTTTTGAAATATATGAGTGTTTTGGAGAAGAGTTAGGAGTTTTGGAGAGAGTTTAAGTTTTGTCTAGTCAAAAATTCTAATTCGGTGTTTTGTGAGAGCAGAGGATTAAAGAGGTTTGTTACCAAAACTCTAATCAAACTCTATTTAGAAAAAGCTTGGTTGAGGGAGTTTTTCTATAGAGTTTTGGAGAATAATAAATAATTGTCTAATTTGTCCATATTTATACATCTAAATAAATTGTTCAATAAAAAAACATGTCCTAATGCATTTTACATAATATTAAGTACAAACCTAAACAATACTAAAGTGTACCAAACATCCTTAACACAACAATTATTCAAAATCAACCAGTCAAAATACCTCAAATAAAAAAAGTAATCATTTTAACAACCAAAATCAAACTCACAAGGAAAACAAGCCAACCCAGGCAAGGAAACAGACCAAGCGATAGGAAATCAATAGAAAAAATCATTCCATATTGTCATGTAAATTTCATGAAAAGAGGTTTTCTTTAGAAAATGGGTGACCCTTTCTCTTACTACTAACTAGACGTAGGGACAAAAAACCCAATATTGGCAATCAAATATAGAAGATATGACACTAGATAAAGCATCACAAGAGATTTAAAACTTACAATAACTTTATTCCTAGGCAAAAAAGGATCATAAGTGAAATAAGTACTCTTATCTCTTTACACCTCAATACATTAACTGTACTAGTTCTGCCCTCCGACCTAAACAACACTTTATACCCATATAATACTACAGGTCGCAAAAAACAAGTACTTCATCTGTAATAATAACTAAAATATATGGATCTGGGTAGAGAAAACAAAATGTTACTCATTTTCGCAAAGCTATAAATCGAGTTACTGGACGAGACTCACGAAAGAAGTAGCCCAATACGAGGACATGTTATGATAATGAGGGCGATGAAGGTGTGCTAGAAATGTTTATGTTCTCTAAAAGGATGTAGACGGTAGCAGCACTCTCGAGGCGCTCCCAATTTACTTTGCGTTTCTGTGCAATCAAGGATACCTTTATTTCATCCTCCTTGTATTGCATTTGACAATTTTGAAAAAGTCGTTCATCCATTTCTTGGAATATCTTTCTGACGTTCAAGGTTAGGTTGAGCACTGCTTGGTTCCAATGGTTTTGAGCATTCCTCTCCAAGGCCGGAAAAATTATCGGAAGAATAACTTCACGGTTTTGTCCAATCAAATTTAGAATTTGATCATTGTTCCAAAGGAAAAGAGCCCTTTCAGCCACCTGGACAAATAGAATGAATATAAAACTATAATAAAATTGACTTTTTATAAGGCAGTTTCACGCAAAAAATGAGAGATCTAGTACACTACCTGAAAGTGATAGTTGTTAATACAAGAAGCAATCCGAGAAAATAGTGGAATCATAATCTTTTGGAACTCAAGCATGTTGGTGGCTTCCAATATCTCTTCCAACTCCCCCAAAAACATGACCTCCTTTTGGGTGTTTGTAATAGGCCAATATTTCAACAAACCTTTGATCACGGTGCTCGCTAGCTTCGACTCCTTGTCTATAAACTGCGTAATGCAATACGTCAATTGTTGAAAGTATATCCCTAAACATTTTGGTTTATGAAGAGGAATCAATGCCCTCCACAAAAATGTCTTATGCTCTTCTTTCAATGGCAATGCAAACCCACTCACGACGCTCCCAAATATTTCTAGTAGCTCGGCAATTCCATTATGTTTCTCCGTCTCGCACACAAAACGGTAAAATATATTGCTCATAGCCTTCCGAATGTATGGTCTRTGGACCATGAATTTGCCATAAACCCGATGAAGTATAGTTTTCAGACACTCTCTTTCCCTGGGATCCTCGGAATCAAAGAGATCGAGCAGCTTGATTATGAAGGAGTGGTCTAGGTATTTCTTAGCTACCTTCGCATCGAGTGATGGTGAAGTGATAAACTTTAACAACAAATCATACACAATTTGAAGGTGTGTCCAAGAAGGATCAAATGTGGGTTCTTCATCATCGTTTTCACCACCGCCACCCGGCCTATAACTCGGAGGAAAGACCCGAAACAAATTGATAGAACACATTCTACACATGGCAAAGATGGTTGGCTCAGTGAACTTTGATTCTGGTGCCAAATCCTGTTTTGTCACATAGAATTCATATAGCATTGAAATTTAATATATTAATGGGTGTAATTTTGTGTCATGTTCAAAAGGGGGAAGAAGATAAAGAAAAAAAAAGATAGCCATACGGAGTATATGCAAAATGTAAACAACTCATATGTGTGCATTTAGCTGAACTGACAACAAGTTAGCCTCCACAAGTACTATCTCAAACGGCGAGGCGCGCCAATGCAATTCCCGACAGTGAAAGCTGACGACATTTTAAAGTAATCATAACACAAGTCGATGTTTTATTGTTGTGTGGCATTACTTATCCTGAGTAAATATTTAAGATGAATAATGAGCGAGGGGGGAAGGATAAGAAATATGTCCTGGGGAGGGAGAAATGTGTAAAAGTGGAGGAGTATAAGAAATGTAATTTTTTGCCTATGCATGATTGATACTACCGGACAATTAATAGAGTACTTTTGAATTTAAAAATTTAAATGATTATTGAATTTTTGAAAAATTTCATTTGATTTGTATTCTGGGAATGGAAAAAAAAATTACGAATAAGACTGATTCAGGAGTAAAGCAGAAGAAAAAATAGATTGGGGTAGAATGTGTAAATAGAAAAAAAAATAGGAGACAAGTGAGTAGATTACCTATTAAAAGTAGTAAAAAAATGTCCAAAAAATAGAACAACAACGATACAGCTAACATTTATAAAACAATTCAAAGAGGATGGAGTAAAATCATGTATGAGACCGGTGAAGTTTGGAAAATATTTGAAACAGGCTTAAATTTTGTTTAAATGAAAATAATGTAGGAGTTCTAAACAAAATTAACATCATTTGAGGAATAAATGTTCATTTAACTATTAATTTATTTTAAGGTTTTAAAAATAACCTTAAGATTATTTACATTTTCATACGAGTTAATTTTTTTCGAAAATTTGTATACATTGTATTATGTACATACAATTGATTGCGCCAATTGATTTTTGATTTTGGTTTGCTAGAAACAAGTTAGTAACAATAAACAGTTACCTTAGATCTTTGAACAAATAAAGATATTAGTATTCTTTTTATAATAAGGAAATGAGAAAGGTAGTTGCAATGGCGGTGGAGTCACGTTATTTGTTAATTTCACCCTTAAGGTAATACTTCTTCCGTTCTTTAGTTACTCGCATGCTTTTAGTGTGCCATGAATTAAGGGAGAGAGATATAAAAGAGTGGGAATCCAAAAATAAATCTATTATATTAAAGAAGAAATAAAAAAATATTGAGTTAAAAAAATAAGTAGTGAAAGTGGCGCCACATGTAATAACATTGTACATTTTATTTTTTTATATTATATAGTCGATATAATGGGTGACCGTTATTGTGGGGACCATTTACATAAAAAAGAGATACAGTATTTGTAACTTCATAAATAGAAAAAGGATCGCATAAAAACCGGA
>SNQN01007747.1:0-10145 GCA_008642245.1 Bassia scoparia | reverse complement strand
CCCACTAGTAGGCTCCGCCCCGTCCTAGCAAGACGTTGACCTTCAGCTTCACGTTCATGGAGTTGACCATGGAATCCGCATGTTGAATGCGGTTGGGTGTGTCGTCGAATTGAGGGATCGCACCGTGCCTATAGTATTCACGACGCCCGAAACATTTGGTGCCAAAATAATGCCCCACTCCAATCAAGTAACCAGTCGTGGTTCGGGACATGTACGAATCAGATCTGGTAACCAATTGCGCCGCCATGTTAGCGGCTCTACTCGGTCTCATGTAGTTCCATAAATATAACAATATGATTCAAAGAGCCTATTGAATTGACTTTGGAAAGTGATTGATACTAGGTGGGTTGCTATTATGAACAAACACACTTCTACAATGGATAAAAGCGGGCCACTTGATATGTTAGTCAATGTTAATAAGGTGCTTAGAAAACCGGTGTCCATAGATTATCTGACTTTAATGTGAAGACGATTAATCCGTCTGTTTAAACGAAGTGATATACAAGTTGATGAATATATATAACATGAGACATGAAAACAAAAGTTAGTAAAGACTAAATTAGTGTGTGCGCCCCTCTCACCTTGTCACTGCAACAATCAAATCGTTAGAATAAGAATGAAACTCAAGGGTCGTCCGTTCGATGAATGCTGAATGAGACAAGCAAACGCGTTAGTATTACGAATAATATGTTAAAATAGAGAAAACAAGAAAACCATGGAAACAATGAAAATATTAAGAAAACCTACATATTTACATGAAACCATTAACAAGTGAGTTTCTACATTGCTTTAATTGATTAAAACTCAAATAATGGTAGTCAAATAAAAGAGACAAAAGGAATTGAAATAGAGTGAAAGAAAGTTTTTGGTGAGTAATCTCAGATTATACCCTTATTTCGCTTGTTTATCGAAGAGAATCGATGCTTTGAATTGAAATCGAATGCGTTTGAGTTTTTGAGTGTTTGAGAATGTGATTTCATGTGTTGTGGCTTGATCTGTGAAATTGTGAAGGTTCTGAGTCGCGAATAGTGCGTATCTAGTCGTGTCCCGACTGAGCAAGGCAAAGAAGGTATTATAGTGCACGAGGCAAAACGACAGGGCCAAAACCGCGTATATGACCTGGAGATAGCGTATATACGCAGATGAGGGACGTATATACGCTCATCCCACGGATATATACGCTTCTCCTTGTCTATTGAATTTTGGCAAAAACGTGTGTTAAGATGAGCGTATATACGCAGCCTGTGAGCGTATATACGCTCCTGTTGACGTATATACGCTCATCATATGCGTATATGACCCTCAATGTATTTGTATATTTTTCCAAAACCTCGATATGTTTTGATTTCCTCCGATTTTATTCGTGATTCCCTATGATCGACGCACCTAGACACACCTTGCTCTCCAAGCAAGGATTTCTAGAAATTCTAGAAGGTTCCACGTATTTCCGGAGTATTTTTCTAATTATTCACGTATTTTCTGCGTATTCTGCGTATTTAACATTGCAAAAATCATAGAAAATCATAGAAAAATCAGAAAAATAATTTAAAAATATTGGCGGATTCAGAAAAAATGTGACGCTCATGATGGAAACAAAAGCACAGAATCGCCAGTGTAAACTCGTTTGAAAACCTTTGGAAAAACCTTTGAGTTTATCGAGAAAACGAGAAATATGTTGCTTGTAAGTGACCTTTGCTCATCAAAATTCGATACGACCTCACGTATTCCAGCTTTCGTGAGTTCAAAGCATCTTTTCCGAGTCGAAACAACGCGCAACGCGAGATATATTCACACGATACTCATTTGGGAGAACACTTTTCAGTGTCTCACAGCCCACCAATCCCTTCTCTTCAAGATACACGACTGGATCATTTCACCCACAAATTCTCCTTTTATGAGCCAATGCTCAAACATCACTTCCCAAGTTCGCCTTTGTTCCAAAAACAAGCATCTGATTCCAAACCACAAATTTCTTGGGTTTACACACACTATCCTAAAATAATATAAACCAAGTTTCTCAGAAAAAAACTTCCACTCTAATAGAGATGACAGATTCTAACAATATCATGCAAAACAAGAAGCGAAGAATGAAACCTGCCTAGTACATATGAATACTCATGAGCATTGAGTTGATGAGTTGTGTTCTACCAATGAAGGCCAAATTTCGCGAATTCTAGTCTAATCATGCAGTGCAACTATCAATTAGGAATTAAAGTCCTTAGTAGAAATTTTCTTAGAACAATCGGACCCCCAAGTACCTAAAAGAATCGCCCTAAGGAGAAGCCAGAACTACTTGCACCTCTTGAACATCAAGGATTCATGCCTTTGTTCAGACTATTTCTGACTTATGAATACAGCCTTGAGACCAGTGCATAAAGAGAAAACAGTGAAGCTGACAACAAGGCTTTGATTGAGTTCACTCCTTACTACAACAGAGAACCAGATCATCTGCAAAACACATGTGTGTGAGCTTTGAGAGCATGAACTAGATGAACTGGAAGAGACATGTGAATCATATGTCCTATTGTCCAGGAAGAAATATTTCATTACTAGCACAATAGGAGGGAGAGATAGGATCCCCTGCCACAACCCCTACACGAGGAAAAGAAACCATAAGGACTACTGATAATGACAGAGAAAAACTATTGACGTAGTACACATTGCATTACTAGGCCCATAAAGTGATTAGAAAACCTAAACAACTCATGAAATCCTCTAGGAACCGCCAATCACAGTATCATAGGCCTTTGACATGTCAATCTTTATTAAGCAACTAGCTTCACGAGAAGATCACCAAGTGCCTCACCAAATCTGACAAACCATGATGTTATGCAAAATGAGCCTGCCATGGACAAAAGCCCCTTGATTCTCCGCAATAAGCTTAGGTAATACTCTCAGTCTATTACAACAAGACCTTAGATTAACATTGTAGACCGTATTGCAATAAATAATAGGCCGAAATTTGAAACATCATTGGGCAAGAAACTTTAGTATAACGATACAAAAGTGCATTGATTTCGTTCGAATCTTCCCAGACCTATACAAATCTCAAATAGATTGAGTCACATGAGCACCAACAACATCCCAATTATCCTGAAGAAATGGGCACCAAAACCATCTGGGCTAGTGCCTTATCCCACAAATAGAGTCATGGCACACTTAATCTCAACATTAGTAAACGCCATATAGCAAATCCTTATGAGCCTCTGAGAGAAGTGGCCAAAGCTACGATATGAAAAGACCCAAAAGATCCTATAAATAGCTAAGGAGCACTCCAATGCTAGTAGGAGTGTGGAGCATACCATACATAGAGTGAATGGCATGAGCATTAATTCTGCAACCTTCGCTGCTTATCATCTTGTAAAAATGTTGAATATTAACCACCTTCATTAATCCATTGAGTTTTAGCCTTCTGTTTAAGGAAGAAGGTAGTGGTTATCAAAAGTAAATGATAGTCCTGTAGCCATATTTCTCTGCATCAGTGAGAGCTTGATCAGTTAGACTTAATGATATAGCATTGCCTCCTATAGCATCACCACATCGTAATAACTGGACAATGGTTAGTACACCTTATTCACAACTAGTACATATGAATACTCATGAGCATTGAGTTGATGAGTTGTGTTCTACCAATGAAGGCCAAATTTCGCGAATTCTAGAGTCTAATCCATGCAGTCAACTTATCAATTAAGGAATTAAAGTCCTTAGTAGAAATTTTCTTAGAACAAATCGGGACCCCCAAGTACCTAAAAGGAATCCGCCCTAAGGAGAAGCCAGAACTAGCTTGCACCTCTTGAACATCCAAGGGATTCATGCCTTTGTCAGACTATTTCTGACTTATGAATACTAGCCTTGAGACCAGTAGCATAAGAGAAAACAGTGAAAGCTGCTAACAAGGCTTTGATTGAGTTCACCTCCCTTTTACAACAGAGAACCAGATCATCTGCAAAACACATGTGTGTGAGCTTTGAGAGCATGCAACTAGGATGGAACTGGAAAGAGACATGTTGAATCATATGTCCTATTGTCCAGGAGAAGTATTCCATTACTAGCACAGATAGGAGGGGAGAGATAGGATCCCCTTGCCACAACCCCCTACACGAGGAAAAGAAACMATAAGGACTACTGATAATGACAAGAGAAAACTTTGACRTAGTCACACATTGCATTACWAGGCCCAATAAGTGATTAGGAAAAACCTAAACAACTCATGAAATCCTCTAGGAACCGCCAATCAACAGTATCATAGGCCTTTGACATGTCAATCTTYATTAAGCAACTAGGCTTCACGGAAGATCCACCATAGTGCCTCAYCAAATCCTGACAAACCATRATGTTATGCAAAATGAGCCTGCCATGGACAAAAGCCCCTTGATTCTCCGCAATAAGCTTAGGTAAAATAGCTCTCAGTCTATTACACAAGACCTTAGATTAACACTTGTAGACCGTATTGCAATAAGTAATAGGCCGAAATTCTGAAACATCATTGGGGCAAGAAACTTTAGGTATCAACGATACAAAAGTGGCATTGATTTCCGTTCGAATCTTCCCAGACCTTAAACAATCTCGAATAGCTTGAGTCACATGAGCACCAACAACATCCCAATTATCCTGGAAGAAATGGGCACCAAAACCATCTGGACCTAGTGCCTTATCCCCACAAATAGAGATCATGGCACACTTAATCTCAACATTAGTAAACGGGGCATATAGCAAATCCTTATGAGCCTCTGAGAGAAGTGGCCCACAAGCTACGATATGAAAAGACCCAAAAGATCCTTATAATAGCTAAGGAAAGCATCCCCAATGCTAGTAGGAGTTGTGTGGAGCATACCATACATAGAGTGAATGGCATGAGCATTATTCTGCAACCTTCGCTGCTTTATCATCTTGTAAAAGATGGTTGAATTTGAACCACCTTCATTAATCCATTGAGTTTTAGCCTTCTGTTTAAGGAAGAGGTAGTGGTTATCAAAAGTAAAATGATAGTCCTTTGTAGCCATTTTCTCTGCATCAGTGAGAGCTTGATCAGTTAGACTTAAGTGATATAGCATTGCCTCCTATAGCATCACCACATCGTAATAACATTGGACAATGGTTAGAACACCTTTATTCACAAAGATAGCAGTAGCTGTAGGATAAACATCAACCCATAAATCATTAGCCATTGCTCGATCTATCTTAAAAGAAACTCTATCCAACCCCTCTTGTTTGTTATTCCAAGTGTAGAAGTTACCACAAGAAGCAACATCCTGCATTCAACAAGTAGACATACAATTCCTAATAGCAGCAAGTTCCCAAGATCTAATAGGGGAACCAATCCTCTCGTTAGTATGCATAACGTAATTCAAGTTTCCCAAGAGTAACCAAGGACTAGGGAAATTCTTGGAACAAGATTGCAAATCATGCCATAATAGGTTCCTCAAATGCCTCATTATGTGCATACAGAATAGAGCAAAAGAAAGGAGGAAGTCCACTTTTAGGAGATAGAACCAAATGCATCAATTGATCAGAAGAAAACAAAATGTTCACATCAAAAGATAAGGGATTCCCAGAGATCACAATCCGTCGTGGTACGACAACCTAAATTAGAGGAGAAACACCAATTTTAAAACAAAGAAATGTAGAGTGAATCCGTAGAACAAGGTTTCAACTTAGTTTCAAGGAGAGCAACAAACACAAAATGTTGGCTACCCAAGAAAGACTTGATAGTAGCCTGTTTTTGAAATCTATTTGCCCCCCTCACGTTCAAACAAAGAAGGCTATCCATGTGGAATAGGGGGGTCATGGCCAACCACCCTTGTACTATCTGCACTAGTACCCTCTCCGGCAACATCTTGGACTAAGACGTCAAACCCATTTTGAAGCATGGTCACCATAGTACTCACAACGCCATGCCTGGCAGGTCTCAAAACGGGTTGAAAACTCTCATCCAATAGGCCCAATGGTGGAAAAGAAGTTGCCACCATCTCATTAGAAACAACATGATCAGCCACATCATGCACGACAGTAGGCTCAGCTGCAACCACTACTGTAGTAGCCGTAACAGTCATGGCATTAGTGGCACCAGGCTTTTGACGCCATTGCTTTTTCCCCTTGTGACACTCATCTACTTTATGTCCTAGCTTGTGACAACCACTACACACAACCGATTTCCAAGTATAAGTCACATTCACATCAATAATGGCACCATACTCATTATAGAAATGCAAAATCTCTAGAAAAACATGTCCAATTTTAACATAAATCAAACATCTACCAAATCGCAATAGATCGCAATTAATCATGGCTTGATCAAGTCTCAAGAAAACACCAATTGGTTTGACAATTTTTTCCAGCACACCGAATCCCCATTACTTAAAGTAATGGGTATATTTACCCAAATTGGAACACTACAAACCTCCTCCTTATCTAACATCACAGTTCTCCATTGAAAAAATCTAACAAGGAAAACCCCCTTATTAACCCTTGCAATTTTATTAACCCTAAACTTACCCCATAAACGTCTCACGAAGCCCTCAAATACCTTCAAAGGCGGGTTGGCACTAAGAACAGAAACTAAAATGGAGGAAGCCAAAAAATCAACCTCCGATTGAATCTCGTTGGTGTTGATATGAGCAATATCCGCAATCTTCGATTCAATGGGCTCAGGCGCTAGAACAGTATGAAATGCAATGGGAATTGATCGGGTCCTCGCCGCCACCATACGAGCCATTGGTCACTTGTCGTGGACCACCGTGAGCCAATCAGAGAYTGACCGATGCACCTCCGATTGCTACTCCAGWTGTTTAGGGAAGATCGATGAGTTAAGACCTCATGCAACTCATCTTCCATAACATGTTATTGCAAGCTGTGCGAATACAAATCATTAACATCAATGTTAGATTACTTAAGAGATCTTTCCAAAGATTACGTCTTGCTCTTGAACTTCTTGTCATGGCTCAAACAAAGTTTGGGAAACTAGAGAGGAAGTAACCTAGAGAGAGAGAGAGGGAGAGAGAGAGAGAGAGAGAGAGAGAGAGAGAGAGAGAGTGTGTGTGTGTGTGTGTGTGTGTGTCGACATTTCTTTTTTTGAATACTATCTTTGTATACTCCTCAATTTCCTGGCGCCTTTTTCCCTTGCACCCAAGAACACTAACCTTATTCACCTCAACCTTCATAGCTTCCTCCAAAGCTTTTAACTTGAATGAACTAATGTGTATTACACTCTCATCAAACCATCAAGGTCCTTAGAAGAAGCTTGTTGAGCTAAGTAATCAGCTTCTTGGTTCTCTTTCCTTGGCACATATGAAACGTCACACTGTTCAAACGAGGAGATTAATTCTCTCAACATAGTGTTGATCGCCGGAGCTAGAGGGGAGGATCCTCTATATTCTACGCTGATCTAGGACACTACCCATTCAYAAAATCCAAAGGCTTGAACCCTTGTGACACCCATATCTTTCAAGGTCCTGAGACCTATAACAAGAGCTTCAAATTCGGCTCTATTGTGTATGCATCGGTCTAAGAAAATTACCGTCATTTTGGTCTTCACACCTTTCGGTGATAGCATCACTATCCCGCCCCAGCTGAACTTATTCGACTTGATCCATCCACAAACAAATGCCAAGGTTCTTCCTCCTAAACCTAAGCATTGCTGTCTCTTATACACATCTAGATGTGTATAAGAGACAGGATCTAGGACACTACCCATTCAAAAAATCCAAAGGCTTGAACCCTTGTGACACCCATATCTTTCAAGGTCCTGAGACCTATAACAAGAGCTTCAAATTCGGCTCTATTGTGTATGCATCGGTCTGAGAAAATTACCGTCATTTTGGTCTTCACACCTTTCGGTGATAGCATCACTATCCCGCCCCAGCTGAACTTATTCGACTTGATCCATCAACAAACAAATGCCAAAGTTCCTCCTCTCGAACCTGAGCATTGTTATCGATCTGTCTCTTATACACATCTAGATGTGTATAAGAGACAGGGCTTTGCCCTCATCATGGTCTTGAGAAGTGGTTGCTAGTCCAGTCATTCTATAATGGTTTGGGCAATGAGTCTAGAACGATTCTAGATTCTGATGCAAATGGTAGATTCATGAACCAACAGGTGAATGCTGCTTATGATCTTATTGAAGAAATTGCCATCCATAACTCACAATATGGCAATCCAAGGGGGCATGCTAAACAAGGAGGCAAGCACATGATTGATCCAAAATATGAGAGTTTAGCTGCACAAATGAATGCTATTAGTCAGAAGCTAGATAAGCTACAACTGCCTGCCTCACAATCAATGTCTYTTAATGCAGTGGTCGCCTCATCYGGATGRRATGATATCTTTTGTGACTCATGTGGTTCATTTGGTCATGATTCTCAATCTTGCCATAATTCTGCGGAGCAAATATGTGCCTTCCAAGCCTACAAGAATAATCCATTCTCAAACTTCTATAATCCAGGCTACAAGYATCATCCATACTTCTCCTACAMAAGCAACAATGTGCAAAACCCACAATCATTTGCACCACCACAGCAACAACAACCACGGGCTCCACAACAGCAAAATCAGAGGTTTCAACCTCAAGGATCATTGTAGCCACCTGGGTTCATTAGACCATCTGTCAACCCAGGATAGTCACAATGCAAGCTCATTACAAGCAGCTTGAGACACAGTTAGCACAATTTTCCCAATCAACAGCTCAAAGGCAACCGGGCCATCTTCCATCACAACCATCATAGTCAAACCCTCCAAAAGACACTGTCAATGCCATTGTCTTGAGGAGTGGTTCCACTTATGATGGCCCACAAATGCCTATTGATGATGCTGAAGTTGAAGGTAGAGAGAGCAATGATGTGGTGATAGAGAACAATGATCTTGAGTCGTTTTCTCCAAAGGAAAAGGAAGCCCCATAGATGTGTATAAGAGACAGGGTGAATGCTGCTTAGGATCTTATTGAAGAAATTGCCATCAATAACTCACAATATGGCAATTCAAGGGGGCATGCTAAACAAGGAGGCAAGCACATGATTGATCCAAAATATGAGAGTTTAGCTGCACAAATGAATACTATTAATCTGAAGCTAGACAAGCTACAACTGCCTGCCTCACAATCAATGTCTATTAATGCAGTGGTCGCCTCATCGGGATGTTATGATATCTTTTGTGACTCATGTGGTTCATTTGGTCATGATTCTCAATCTTGCCATAATTCTGCGGAGCAAATATGTGCCTTCCAAGCCTACAAGAATAATCCATTCTCAAACTTCTATAATCRAGGCTACAAGAATCATCCATACTTCTCCTACATAAGCAACAATGTGCAAAACCCACAATCATTTGCACCACCACAGCAACAACAACCACGGGCTCCACAACAGCAAAATCAGAGGTTTCAACCTCAAGGATCATTGTAGCCACCTGGGTTCATTAGACCATCTGTCAACCCAGGATAGTCACAATGCAAGCTCATTACAAGCAGCTTGAGACACAGTTAGCACAATTTTCCCAATCAACAGCTCAAAGGCAACCGGGCCATCTTCCATCASAACCATCATAGTCAAACCCTCCAAKAGACACTGTCAATGCCATTGTCTTGAGGAGTGGTTCCACTTATGATGGCCCACAAATGCCTATTGATGATGCTGAAGTTGAAGGTAGAGAGAGCAATGATGTGGTGATAGAGAACAATGATCTTGAGTCGTTTTCTCCAAAGGAAAAGGAAGCCCCATTAGAGAAGTCCATTGTAGCTAACAAGCCTACAGACACACTACCAACTCCCAAGGTGCCATTACCCTTTCCTAACAGGGTAAACATGAGTAAGAATGACTCCCATTTCAGTAAGTTTCTTGAGATTGTTAAAAACTTACAGGTTATTGTTTCATTTACTGAACTAATCACTAAGGTTCCTACTTATACAAAATTTTGAAAAGACATTCTTAGTAGGAAACGTGAGCTTAGTTCAGTGGAGGTTGTTGCACTAACCYAAGAATGCAGTGCTGTACTGCAAAATAAGTCTCCACCAAAACTCAAGGACCWTGGAAGTTTTTCCATTCTATATCTGTTTTGAAAAGTCCCATGTTAGAACAATCATGTTGTGATATAGATATTATTGATGAGATTGTTCAAGATGATGTGCCTCGATCCCTTCAAAAGGATCTTTT
>SNQN01007746.1:0-22035 GCA_008642245.1 Bassia scoparia | reverse complement strand
AATGAAGTCGTGCACTACCTAATTGAATAACATGAAGAACAATCAAATAGGAATTCGATAAATTGCCAAAATATGAATTGAATCAAACCCAAAACATGCTAATTATATTGTTATAGATCCTCAATTGCCCTAGAATAGAAATTACTCAAGCATAATTAAATCAATAAAAACAATAGCAATAATAAACCTAAGAATCATCATGGAAATCTAATGAAAATAATAATAACAATAAATAATAATCAAGAGCAAGAAAATAATAAAGAAAAAACTAATGACAAATACCTTGAATGCTTCAATTGATGGAGAAAATAAAACTAGGGTTTTGTAGAGAGAAAACTAATTCTAAAACTAAACTAATCTAAGGTTTTTTTGTCCATAACTACCTTAGTTACACACTTTTTTGCAAAATACTACCTACATTAGAAAACCTTAGACATAACTACCTGAAATTTCCATTTTGTTGTTGACCACTACCTTGATTCATTTTCCGGCATTGACTTTGGTTTTCCGGTCATCAAAGTGCACGTGAGATGCACGTGGTCTGTTTTTTTGCCAATTTTTTCGATTTTCCTTCCCTCCACGCATCAAATTTCAGTTTACCATTGAATCAAATTTAAGTAGAAATCAAATTTAAATAGATTGAATAGGAAATAAAAGAGTAGAATGGAGGGAAAAGGGAAGGAAAATCGAAAAAAATGACAAAAAATGAGATCACGTACATCTCAAGTGCACTTTGATGTCCGGAAAACCAAAGTCAACGCCGGAAAATGAAACAAGGTAGTGGTCAACAACAAAATGAAAATTTAAGGTAGTGTTGTCTAAGGTTTTCTAATGTAGGTAGTATTTTGCAAAAAAAAGTGTGTAACTAAGGTAGTTATGAACAAAAAAACCATATATATATATATATATATATATATATATATATATATATATATATATATATATATATATATATATGTATTTTGTATATATGTTTTGTGTCGCGCTTTGTATATTTTGGTTAAATAAGACTGGAATTACGTGAATCACATTAAAGTCAGATTAATTATGGACGATCGGTTTTTAAGCACCGTATTAATATTGATTAATGTCAAGTGGTCACAATATTTAGGCTAGGTAGTCATTTCTTGTATAATAGGAACTCACTTTTTAGTAGTAACTTTAGGATTAGAACGCGAATAAGGTTTGAAATTGCTAAGTTGCATGCATCCAATAATCGTGTTTGAATGGAATTACAATAATGAGACCGAGTAGAGGCCGCTACATGCGAGCGGATTGGGTCAAAGATTCGATCCGTACCATGTCCCCGAACCCACGAACTGATTACTGGATCAGACCGTGGGGCCATTGTTTTGGCACCAACGTTTCGGGCGTCCGTGATTAACCTTTATACGCACAGTGGCAATCCCCTTACTCGATAACACTCCCCAACGCACTCACGTGCGGGTTTTGTGGCTCAAGCCCACAACACAACTACACATCAATGTAGGCCCAAGCACCCCGCGGGGGCCCACGGTCTACAGATACAGCGGGCAGATTGGGTCAAAGGTCTTTTCCGTACCATGTCCCCGAACCCTTACTTTGGTTACCACACCAAATAGTGGGGCCATTAGTTTGACATTAATGTTTCGGGCGTCCGTGATCAACCTGTATAGGCACAGTGGCGATCCCCGCTATCGACAACACTGTACACCTCAACGCACTCACGTGCGGAATCAATTCAAAATCGACGTATGACATAGGCCCAACGAGGGTACACGCCTATAGGTACATGTTTTATTAGTTGTTGTCGTGTCTTTAAATTGGGAGTTACATCAGATGGACATTCACAATGCATTTCTTCATTGAGATTTGCATTTCTTCACGTTCATAATCATTCGGCTTTGCATATCGTTAAGAATCTGGTGTTTCATAAACGTACGAAACATATAGAGGTAGACTATCATTTTGTCCGTGATGAGTTGATATAAATCGTAATATTTCTACCTCATATGTTTTGACAGGTAATTAGTTGGCCGATATTCTCACCAAGGCTCTTGGACGACAATAGTTTGGTTTTCTCTTACGCAAGTTGGGTATTCACGATTTACATGCTTCACCTTAAGGGGGAGTATTAGAGTTTGGTTGTGTTTAAATAAGTTAATATTGTATTTTTTTCGGAAACTATTTCTGGTTTAGGAGTTTTAGGCTAATTAGGTTTCTCTTTGTTTTATGTATACTAGTTTTTATGTGCACGCGATGCATGCTTAAACTTATAATAGTTGTATTTCATTTTACTTCGTAAATGATTGTATTGTATGTACTCCGTATCATATTAAAATGTATATAGCTAAGTAGCAGCAATGCAAATAATCTCAAATGTAATTATTTTGTAAATAAATATGACTTGAAATTAAAAATAATTTCATATATGTTTCAATTCAATTTGGGGTAATATATATTGATTTAAGTTTTCACTAATTAAGTCACATAATTAATGCAATTTTCATTATAAGAAGGATAATTTAGGTTTATCAATTAAAAAAATTAAATTTCATTAAGGGTATAAAGGTATTTTAAGAGGGGGGACATCATCTTCCTCCCCCCCCTTCCCTTATGTAATAGAGACTAGTCTTTTGTGCACGCGATGCGTGCATATATTAAATTTACAATTCATGAAACACAATATTGAAAAAATCATTGTTAGTATCAAAACATAACACTCCTAACTTGAGTTATTGAAAAAATTATAGCATTTTATATAGGGAGTACATATACATCTATATATATCACCTATGACTTTTTAAAAAATGAAAAAATTAAGTAGCAAAAACAATGAACATGATACTTTAGATCGAAAAAACTAAATCAAATTATACATGGAGAATTGGAGAGGGAGTTTTCATATGTGTAACGATAGTAACTATAATGTAGACGTGTACATGATCTTTGTACATTAATATTTGTTTCACACTTGTGGCTTATTTACAATGGAAAAAATAAAAGAAATATATGTACTTGTAGAAAAATATTGTGTTCGTTTTTGAATGTTTAATAAATATGAAGAGAGAACTGTATGGGTTTTATATAGTGGAGAGTGCATTTATTAGTTTAACCAACCCATAATAATTAGTATATAAATTTATTATAAGTTAAACAATTTGTGTCCAAATTCATTATAAAACACATATTTAGTGTCTAAATTCATTAGAATGCTTTGTATTATATAATTCATGTTCAAATTCATTATAAATTATAATAGTGTCCAAATTCATTAGATTTTGGTGTTAATATTAATTGTAATTTGATTGATTGACATTTAATTAGAAATTTGACTTTTTTGAGTTGATTGATTTTTGATTTTATCTTTTTTCAAAACTATTTTTATGTATAAAGGCAAGAATGTAACTTCATAGGGGGACACCATTGCTCCCACTTCCCTTATAGTATAGAGATATGGGTGTTATATATTATTAAATACGAAGCTAAGCCGTTTTCTCCAATATTTCTCTATTTTAACAATTATTTTGATAATAATGCAAGCGCATTTCAGTTTATTGATTAAAAATTATTAAGTCCTTCATATTGAGATTTTAATTGCAAAATAATATCAAAGACAAAGAAATATTGATTCGGATTGTCCTAAATTTTCACAAGCAATATTTTGTGGAGTATATATGTCTAACTCGAGTAAGGTAATATATAGTAGATCGTAAGATTCTTTCATTAATATCTTTGGTGGCTAATTGTTCTGGATAGTAGGGTAGTCAATTTGACAAATAGGAGGAATATCGACAGAAAGAGGTGGTAAACGAAGTGACATTGTTGTTTATGAAGTGACATTTTTAACTTTCGCAAGAATAAATAACTACAAAAAAAATTGATGGCAAAGTCTTAGGTGCATCGAGTGTACAATAAATTTATTCTGCAACAAATTAAAGTGATCATTTTGGTCAATATAGTAACCATTTTGAACAATATAATGACCCTGATTATCTGTTACTATATTGACGTAGAGTGAATAATGAGGTACTATATAGGTTAAAAGGGTCAGTATATGATTGGTGCATAATAAATTTATTATACATCTGATCGATGCATACAAGAACTTTTGAAAAATGATTGTGTAAAACTGTAAACATGTCAATTTGAAGTAGTTCTATATAAAACAGTTCTATGAATAGTTTAACTCCTTCCGTTGGATGATAATGATCATTCATTGTCAAAGGGTTCGGGTCAAAGAGGAGGTTCCACCTCAAAACCATATGCTAATAAGGGGAGTAACCCCTTAATCTTAGGTTGTGTTCTCAACTCTCAATTTTTATCTATGTGAGACACTTACATGTGTTATCTGGTGAGATCTACTTCCACATTCATTTTGTCGGCCATATCTCTATTGCATAAGAGAAAGGGGGGGAGGATGGTGTCCCCTATTAAATGACTTAAATACCCTTAATGATTTAAATGATTTAAAGACTTAAATACCCTTAATTAAAAAAAAATCTTTTAATTTTTTGAGCAATATAAAAAATCTTAATTACATTAAATAATTTTATTAGTATGAAAAAAATTCAAAAAAAAAAATTAATTACATAAACTAATTTATTCACATGCATTACTTAATCATTGCAAATTATTTTGAAAATAATATTGAATTAAATATCTACTAAATCACTATGTATTTTAATATTACTATTTGTACCAATTGTACGGAGTATGCCATTCTTTTTGTATCTTTTTCACTTGTTTCACATGATACTCAAATTTATTCATGAAATCTCATCTTCCTACACTTTCATTCAACCCAAAAAATTCAACAAAATTGCCACTTTACCTAACTTATGAGTTATTGTGGTRAAATGGGGCACCACATGAATTTTAAAAATGCTCGGGGCACCTCATGAAATACCATAAATATCATAGGCACCCCATGAAGATTCTCAATCATTTAACTAAAACCACTCAATTTAATCTCATTGTATGGAGATTCAATTGAAAAGAAAAAATTACATCGAAAATTTGAAAATCATAATAACTCTTACCATAATTAGTTCAACATTGTACCCAACTACATAAATTTTTTTTCCTAATTGAATATTCATTTAATATAAATTTATAAACTAAATGCACGTATCGCGTGCTTATATTGCTTATAGTATTTGTAATAGGACAACTATTATAAAAGTGACTGCTTTAATTTGGTTGTCCTAGAATGAACTTGATATGATGTTCTGGCTGAGAAATTTAAGAAGAGGAGGGTAGATCTGATTCAATTCTATGTAGAATACTAAACTATCTACTACTTCCTCCGTAATATAATTCTTGTAAAAATTGATTTTTCGCACAATTTATGGAAAAAAAATGAACAAAATAAACATACATGTTAATCAAAATAATTTTGAGACAATAAATGTGCAAATTGATAAGGCCGAGACAAACAACTTAAATTAGAGTAAAACATTAATTAGATAAATAACTTATTGCGAAACTGGGAGACTAATGTTTCACCCTTACGGGGTGTTTGGTACATGGGAATAGAGGGAGGAAATACGAATGGTTATTAATCTCAATTCTTGCTATTTCCATGTTTGGCAAGTGGAAATTATCATTTTGGGTGCGAGTGAGAATTGAATTATTTAGCTTGTATACCTCATGTTTTATTACCTGAGGGGTAGATAATAAAATGATGGGAATGAGATTTTTTGATAAAAGACTAAAATATCCTTGCTTATTAATTGACATCATACCTTACTGCACTTATTAAAAGGTAATTTGGTAAACTTTCAATTTAATTCATGATTTAATCACCACATATCAAACATGAAATTTCAAAGTTTTCAATTTTATTGCCCGTAACATGTTAAACAGGGGATTGACATTATTTTACGAATTCTCACCTTCTAATTTAGAGTAAAACATGTTCCATTCTTAATCTCTATTATATAAGCCAGGGGGGACCAATGGTGTCCCCCCTATGAACTTACAATATTACGCTTAAGGAAATTGATTTTTTTTTTAAAAATAAAATCAAACATCATCTTAATATAAAACTTTAAGCCATTAATACATAAATCTATGCGTGCAAATTTGAGTAAATAATTTGAATATTTTAACAAAAGAAATTTAACCATTATTTATCAATCAATCAATCAATCAAACATATTTAGATTAATTTGTTAGAATTACAATTAGTGACCAAAAAGTCAACGTTAATTAACATTAAATCATTGTCATTTAAAGTGGGTCTCTCTCTAGCTCTCTCTCTCTCCACCTTACTGGTGTGTAGCCATGGCTAAGCGAGGAAGACCTAGGAAGGGAGGCCAGCCGAAGCCGAAAAGTGCGTCGAAATAGCAAAATTCACGAAAATCTAAACCTAATTCTGCGAAGGCGAAATCAATTACTACTGGTGACTTAAAGGTGGTGACTCGAGCTCAAGTTGTTTCTTCAATGGAGATGCATCCAAATTGGCACTCGGATCTGGACATTTCGTCCACTGAGGACGAGGAAGATGATGTTCAATTGGCGATGGAGATGCGAACTCCAATTTCGGCCCCAATTGCAAATAATGGGTCTTCGAATTCCACTCTTATTGGAGGTAATCGCTCGAATCGACCTCTTACTTTTGGTTCTGCTCCTCCTGTTACCTCCTCTATACGTCCTAATTTTTCAACTGCTATGAGTCCTACTGTTCCATTGATGGGATCCTCTGTTATCCCAGTTTCTTCGATTAATACTACTATTCCTATTAATTCCCATAGTGTTATTGCCCCTAATGCTAATAATGTTGGTAATCTCTCTCATGCTCATGTCATTGGTAGCCCTACTATTGTAGTTGCTGATCCTGTTGTGCCTAATGTTACTTCTGATGACAATATTTTTCCCAAAATTGACATGGAGGATATTTAAGAGGAACTGGATTTTTGGCAACATGCTATTAGTTGTTTTGTGGTGGGTGGCCGACCCCTTGGCCTAGTTATGGAAGGGTTTCTTCGAAGGATTTGGGGCAGGATGGGGTTGGAAACTGTCATCCCTGCTGGTAATGGATCCTACATTGCTAGATTCAAGGACAAGGGTGGTGTTGATTATGCGATGAAAGGTGGGTTTAGCTTTGATAGTAAGCCTTTACTGGTCAAACTTTGGACTCCGGATGATGATGATTGGAATCAACCTGTGAGTGTGGTGCCTATTTGGATACAACTTCAAGGTCTTAATCTTAAATACTGGGGTGAGAAGTCCTTGGCTAAAATTGTTGAGGGTATTGGTATTTTACTCAAACTTGACCAAGCCACTACAAAGAAAGAGAGGGTGAAGTATGCCAGAATTCAAGTGGAGGTTAAAATTGATCAAGCTTTCCTGACCTTATTACCTTTATCAATGAGAAAGAACATCGAATTGAGCAACGTATACACTATGAATGGAAGCCAATTGTCTGCACCAAATGTAATAAGTTAGGCCATGCCGTTGATGTCTATAGAGCCAAAACAAAAATGGTTTGGAAACCTAAAGCTACTAAGGTTGATGAGGTGACAAAGCCAGTTCCTGTGGTTGCAAGGCAGGTTGATGGGGATGGGTTTATTATGGTTCCTTCAAGGTCCAGTAGACCCCGACAACTTAGCCAACCAACCCTTGTCTCGACTACCAATGCATTTACTACACTTGCTGGTCCTATGGAGCCAACTCATGATGCTCTGCCTATGGGTTCTTTGGGAGCTTCTGCTTTGGTTGTACCTGCTGTTGAGGGGTTGGCTACCCCTGGGCAACATGGATAATATTGTTGTGTGGAATGTCAGGGGGCTGAACAGTAGGGATAGACAACAAACTGTCAAAAACCTACTTGCTCATTATCATATCAAAATATTCTGCCTCCTAGAAACTAAGGTCAGGACAAAAAACCTTGGTGCCTTGTACCTCAATGTCTGTCCTCAGTGGTGCTTTACTACTAACCTCCCTCATAATGGGAGGGATAGGATTATGATTGGTTGGGACCCTCAATGCTTTTTGGTTGATATCTTGGCTAGTTTTGATCAGTTTGTTCACTGTAAAATTTGTCCTACTTTTAGTAAGGCTTCTTTTTTTTTGTGTACTTTTATATATGCACACAATGGTGGTGAAGATCGACTCTCCCTCTGGAATAATCTCTTAAATTTAGCACGTTGTTCTGAGCCTTGGATGTGGGCTGGTGATTTTAATGTGATCCTTGCACCTGAAGAGAAAACTGGTGACATTCACTGCCACAACAAGAAAAACACGCTCGGGCGACCGTCATTAGCAACCGATTTTCGATCGCTAACACCATTTAGCGACCGAAAATCGGTCGCTAACGGCGGTCGCTAATTTTCAGTCGCAAAAAAAATTAGCGACCGACTAATGAGACTCAGGAACCCTGCAATTTTTGGAGGGAAAATGAAATTAGCGACCGAAGTTCGGTCGCTAATTAGCGACCGAAGTTCGGTCGCTAATTAGCGACCGACACAAATCGGTCGCTAATTAGCGACCGACACAAATCGGTCTCTAATTAGCGACCGACTTTCGGTCTCTAATTCCATTTTCCCTCCAAAAAATGCAATTAGCGACCGACAAATCGGTCGCTAAATGCAATTTAGCTCTAAAAAATTGCCTTTATTCCATCGTACGTTAATTATTACATTTTCACTAGAGAATTTTAGAAAATATATTGCGTTAATCATTCGTGTACTACGACTTTATGTTTATTATAAATTTTTTATAATAAACATAAAGTCGTAGTACACGAATGATTAACGCAATATATTTTCTAAAATTCTCTAGTGAAAATGTAATAATTAACGTACGATGGAATAAATCCAAATCAAATCTAAATAAGAACCACTACGCTACAAAGGCTCCAGAAGCGCCAGAACCGTCTGTGCGGTCGTCGGGAAAGCGTCCGGGACCAGGAGGCCGGACGCCGAACTGCCTCATGAAAGCGTCCATCTGCGCCTTCATCCGCTGAATCTCCTCATCCCGCTCTTGGTCTTTCGCCACTCTCTCCGCCTCTCTCTCCGCTAACTATGCCTCGTGATAAACATTGAAACATTTCTATTTAGATCCCTTATGATAGTGTTTTTTCCTGGAGATATTCATTAACATAAAACTGTTAAAACAGGAAACTTTGGCTTTCTAAGAAATTAACATAATAGACGAGAAGAGTGCAAATATACACAAAGAAAAAACAGTCTTTAATAATCAAAAGAAAGGCACTTTCTATGATGTAAAAGGAAAATAAATACCAGATCCACTCCCAATAATGAATGCAAGTCCTTGGCCAGACAGCTTCTGCCGCAAAAAAGCCTTGAGAAGCAAAAATATATATCAGATTATCAGAGCATTAATTCACTGCAAAAACTTGTCCATGCTTGGGAAGTACCGAAGAAAAAAAAAGTAAAAATCTGCTGCAAAATAAATTTTGCCTTCCATGCTAATACTAGGAATTTGGGATAAATTGATACAAGTTGCTGGGTAACTGACCTCTACACCAACAACACCATTACACGCCCTTTGATCAGTAGTTGTATTAGTAACTTTGACATCATTGACAGAGCACAAAAATGCATCTGGCTACAAACAATCATGAAAAGTGCAAATGAGATGAGAAATTACTGTGACATATGGGAGTATTAAATGCAGCCATATAACTGGCATAATACAAACTTAAGTGGAAACATCAGATCTACCTGGCATCGAAGTTCTCCACCAAACATTGCCAGATCAATTTGCAAGCCAAAAGGCAAGCAAAATCCCTCGTTCAAACCAGAATTAAGAAAAAATAAAATGGTCTGAATTTTATTAAAAAAATTAATTAAAAAAAGAGACTATATAATAATTTGGCACACCAACCGGTAGGATTCTAGCAAGCGATAGAGCAGCAATTCCAACGAACCCCTCGTTCAAACCAGAATCAAGAAACACAATACTAGTCACAGTCTTGCCAAATATCCATTGCCATTGAAAGGTAGAAATGGTGTGGAGATGAGTAGAAATGGCATTGAAGTGTAGTACTGCAGAATGGCGGGGCGCCAGAATTCATGGCTTGGCGCCATTTGATTCTGGAAACAGGCTGAAGCAAAGATCAGGGCAGCAGGCATATGGCGGGGCGCCACTCAGGTGGCGGGGCGCCATCCTGGTGGCGCGGCGCCACTGGGGTGGCGGGCCGCCATTCTGTTCTGGATTGTTTTGCGGTTTGGCTCTGTTTTAGCGGTGGAAGCGGTTGGCATATAAATAGACTTCTTTTGCATCTTCTCTCTCATCACATTGTACCAAAACACATTAGATCACTCTCAATAACTCTCACTTCTCCAAAAACTTAGGTTTAAGCATAGAATTGAGTTTGGCTTTGCAATTTCATACAATTGGAGCTTGTGTATTTGAGTTTGATTCATCAATTAATCAAAGTGCTACAAAGGGTGGGTTTTCTCCCGGTTCTCGGTTTCCCACGGTAACTCATATCTCACTAAATCTCTTTAATTTCTTCTTTGTTTACTTGGTTGTTCTTGTTGTTGTTTGTTCTTGATTAAGTATTGGATTGTGCTGTGTTTTGGGTTTGTTCTTGCTTGTTTGAACTTGGTTGGACTTGCATCTTGCCATAACAATTGGTATCAGAGCCGAGGTTAATCTTTGGTGGTTTGTGGCTTAGTTTTGAGTTCATTTGTAGTTTGAAGTAAGGAAAACTCAAGTTTCTTGTTTTAGGTGTATTAGGTTGAATTATTGATTTTAATTTGGAAACCTTGATTGTCCAAACCCTAATATAGATGGAAGAGAACAAAATGAAAAGAGAAGTTTGATGGGAAAGACTTTAGCTTTGGAAGATGCAAATAGAGGACTATTTGTATCAAAAGGTCTTCATCTACCTCTCGATGGCAAGAGGCCGGTAGTATGAAAAAGGAGGATTGGAGAGTGCTAGATAGACAAGCACTTGGAGTGATTAGGTTAACTTTGAGCAAAAGTGTTGCTTATGGAGTTAAGGACATAACTACGACGGAGGAGGTGCTTAGCACCTTATCGAACATGTATGAGAAGCCTTCGCTATCAATAAGGTGTTCTTGATGCGTCGTTTGTTGGAGGTCCGGATGAATGATGGTGGTTCGGCGCGAACACATCAATGAGATTAGTCGTTCTATCCCAACTATCTTGCGATCATAAAGTTTGAGGATGAGTGAGAAGCCTTGATTTTGCTTTCTTCGTTGCTAGGTCGTGGATGTGTGGTTTCCGCTATTAGCAACTCTTCGGGGAAAGAAAAGTTGAGATGTGAAGACGTGAGAGACTTGATCTAAGTGAAAGCTTGAGAAGAAAGAGTCGGGTGAATCGTCTAGTGGTGTCTATTCTGCTGAGGGGGAACGGGGGAGACAAGCAAAAGGAAGCTCAAGGGGTCGATCAAGAGTAAGAGGAGGAGTAAATCGAGGTCAAAATCTGGAATTGTGTGTTGGAGATGTGTACAGGGGCATACCAAGAGGAATGTCCTATCCCAAGAAGAAGGGTGGCTCGGGGCAACACAACAAGGAAGCGGGACTTAAAGTGTTATGCTGCTTCGAGTGGTGATTCGGGTGATGATGTCTTGGTTCTTAAGCGTGGATAGTCCGGTTGAAAATTGGATACTTGATTCGGTGCTTCGTTCATTCTTCTCATGCAAGGAGTATTTCAAAACTTCAAGAGTGGGAGTTTTGGAAGGGTTTATCTTGGGATGGCAATGCTTTAGACATTGAGGGGAAGGGAATGTGACGATCAAGACTTCAAGTGGGAGTTCATGGAAGCTAGAGAACGTGAGATACATTCCCGGGCTAGAAAAATCTGATTTCGGTGGGTCAATTAGACTCAAGCAGTTATAAAGTCATGTTTGTGTGAGGGAAGTTGGAAGGTGTCCAAGGGAGCCATGGTGGTTGCTAAGGGCGTAAAATCGGAACTTGTACACTACCTTAGGGTGTACGAACATGGTGGCTACAACTGCAGATTGTGACTCCAAGCTATGGCATGCTCGGCTTGGTCACATAAGTGAGAAAGGGATGAAGATGCTAGCTTCAAGGGGAAGTTGTCGGGTTGAAATCAGTTCGACATGGATTTTTGGTGAGACTTGTGTCTTCGGCACAACAGAAGAAAGTTTCGTTTACAAAACCCAACGTCCTTGAAGAAGAGAAGCTAGAGTTAGTGCACCTATGTGTGGGGTCCATACCCCATACAATCCCTTGGCGGTTCTCACTATTTGTACTTCATTGATGACTCAACCAGGAAGTATGGGTTTACTTCATGAAGCACAAGTCGGATGTGTTTGAAGGTTCAAGACTTGGAAGACGGAGGTTGAGAATGCTTCGGGATGAAGATCAAGACGATCAAGTCCGATAATGGAGGTGAGTATGAGTTGCAAGCTACATTGATATATGTAAGGAACATGGCATTGTTTGGAGAGGACGGTTCATGGCAAGCCTCGACAAAATGGGGTCGCTGAAGGATGAATAGACGTTACTTGAGAGAGCAAGGTGTATGAGGTTGTATGGCAGGTCTACCTAAATGCTTTGGGGCGGATGCAGTTAATGCTGGCGTTTATTTGATAAACCGTAGTCCCTCGGTGCCGTGGATTTCTCAATTCCGGAAGAAAAATGGAGTGAAGGAGGTTTCTTCGCATTTAAAGACTTTCGGATGTGTAGCCTATTTGCAATCCGAGAAGAGACAAGCTTGATCCAAAGGCCTCAAATGCTACTTATTGGGTATGGTGATGCGAAATACGGTTATAGGGTGTGGGATCCTAAGGGCGGAAGGTCCATAGGCATTGTGAATTACTTTTGATGAGACTTCATTGTATAAAGACAACTTTGGTGGGAAATCTTCAGACAAAGCTTCATGGAGCATGAGAGAGGAGTTCGTTGAGTTAGAAAGTCCGAATGCTAGAATTGGTGGGCAAGCACAAGAGAAGTACTTGATGTTCAACTCAGCAACTATCTCCTCAACAACGGGATCATACTCCGGTGGGTTCGAGCTTGGGTGATTCAGAAGAAGAAGATGATGAGGTTCGTGATGACCACATGTTACTCCACTAAGAAGGTCTACAAGGTCACAAGGGCACCAAATAAGTATTCTCTATCGGCAACACTTGTGTTGACAGATTCGGTGAAGCCGGAGTGTTATTGTTGAAGCAACAAAGTTGAGTGACTCAAAGAAGTGGGAGCATGCAATGAGCGAAGAAATGAGTTCATTGGAAAAGAACGACACTTGGGTGTTAGTGTTTGCCAAAGGGCAGAGGGCTCTAATGTGCAAATGGATCTTTCGAAAGAAGGATGAACCGGATGGTGATGTTCGGTACAAAAGCTAGGCTTGTATTAAGGTTTTCTCTCAGAAGGAGGCGCATTGATTTTCACGAGATCTTTGCTCCGGTGGTGAAGCTCTCTTCTATAAGGATCCTACTTGCAATCGTGACTGCTGAAAACAGTTCCTTGAGCAGATGATGTAAAGACGGCATTTTTACATGGGGATTTGGATGAGGAGATCTACATGAAGCAACCGGAGGGGTTTCAAGCTCCGGGAAAGGAGGACTTGGTGTGCAAGCTGAAACGGAGTCTATATGGGTTGAAGCAAGCTCCGAGACAATGGTAAAAAAGTTTGACAATTTCATGCTTAGCAATGGGTTGGTGGGAGGCTCAGTATTGTTGCTACTTTCAAAGGTATGAGGATGGTTGTATCTATTCTACTTTTGTATGTAGATGATATGCTTATTGCGGGACATATCATGAAACATGTCAATGGTTTGAAAGAAAAATTTCATGGAGATTTGATGAGAAGGACTTGGGACGAAGCAAATATGCATGAGAATTTCTAGGGACATTTCATTGGGTACTTTGAGTTGTCTCAGGAGGAATATGTTAAGAAGGTGCTAATGCGGTTCAACATGGTTATGCAAAGCCTCGGCTCTCACCTCTTTCATCGGATGTTAAATTGACCAGGAGGATTGCCAAAGACTAAGGTGGAAAAGGAAAGGATGTCTGCCTTTCCTTATTCATCGGCCGTAGGTAGCATGATGTATGCTATGGTTGCACGCACCCGACATTGCACAAGCAGTGGAGTTGTGAGTAGTTTAATGTCAAATCCGGGTGAGAAGCATTGGAAGGCTGTGAAATGGCTTTAAGGTATCTCAAGGGTATTCAAGTATGGCTCTCTGCTACAAGAGGAATGGTGTTGTTCTAGAAGGTTTTGTTGATGCTGATTTGGGGATGCTATGATTCGAGCAAGAGCACTTCGGGTATGTGTTTACTATTGGCGGACAGCTATTAGTTGGTTAAGCAAGCTTCAGAAGTGTGTCTCCATGTCTAGACTGAAGCGGAGTAGGTTGCTATGTCAGAGGCAGGTAAGGAGATTGAATGGCTCAAGAGGATTCCTATATGAGATGGGTTTTCAACAAAATGTGTGTGTGTTGTATAGTGATAGCCAAGTGCTTGCAATTGGCTAAGAATCCTGTATTTCACTATCGACCAAACATATCAAGCGGCGTTATCATTACACTAGGAGTTTAGTGGATGATGGAACGATGTGTTTGAAGAAAATTGCCGGGGTGAAGAATCCGGCTGATATGCTCACGAAGGTGGTGCTTAGTGAGAAATTGAGGTTATGCCGAGCTCAATTGGTCTCAATCATGATACTTGAGATGTTTGGTGCCTTTGTTGGGTTTTGTGATGATGATGGTGTAATATGTATATGTACATTAATGTGTATTTTCATTGTGGTTAGCTGTTTTTTCTCCATTTGTTTTTCTACTTATCTCCAAGTGGGAGATTGAAAGGTAGAAATGGTGTGGAGATGAGTAGAAATGGCATTGAAGTGTAGTATGCAGAATGGCGGGGCGCCAGAATTCATGCTTGGCGCCATTTGATTCTGGAAACAGCGCTGAAGCAAAGATCAGGCAGCAGGCATATGGGGGGCGCTACCGGTGGCGGGCGCCATCCTGTGGCGCGGCGCCATTGGGTGGCGGGCCGCCATTCTGTTCTGGATTGTTTTGCGGTTTGGCTCTGTTTAGCGGTGGAAGCGTTGGCATAAATAGACTTCTTTTGCATCTCTCTCTCATCACATTGTACCAAAACACATTAGATCACTCTCAAATACTCTCAATTCTCAAAACTAGGTTTAAGCATAGAATTGAGTTTGGCTTTGCAATTTCATACAATTGGAGCTGTGTATTTAGAGTTGATTCATAAATTATCAAAGTGCTACAAAGGGTGGGTTTTTCTCCCGGTTCTCGGTTTCCCACGAACTCTAATCTCACTAAATCTCTTTAATTTCTTCTTGTTTACTTGGTGTTCTTGTTGGTTTTGTTCTTGATTAAGTATTGGATTGTACTTTTTTGGGTTTTTCTTGCTTGTTTGAACTTGGTTGGACTTGCATGCTTGCATAACAGCCCATACCTATCTCTTTGTTCAGGGGTTAAACATTGTCCATTTGAATAGATCTAGATGTATAGCACATTGACCTGCAAACTATAACATTATTCTTCCAGCTAACTATCAAAGAGAGTAAAAAATGAAGAGAATTTGACTTCGACAGAGACATAAAACAACAAAGTCAATATGCAAAGCATTTTTTCAGTGTAATAGGATAAGTAAAGCACATTATGTTTCATAGTTTCAACAAAAACACCACCAAACTATTGAACTAAGAAAATTAGAAAGGGAAATTCTTCAAAGAAAATCAGCATCAGTTATTCTTCTCTGACAATTTAACCTGGGAGTGTATACAATTCTAAGCAAAACAATTACATATTGCTTCACTGATCTGAAAGCTATAGCAAATTAAGTATGTTACTTTATGATATTTTTACTGGTGGTACATCACGAACAGAATTCAACAACTCAATAAGGGTTACGATCAGAAAGAAAGAAAACTATGCAAACAACCAAGCAGACAAAAGCACCTGGACGAGCAATGACGCTCTCTTTGGGCTTAGCATAATCTGATCATAAATACCAATAAAAATCATAATATATCACACTAACCAAAACGAAATTCAGGATTAAGAAAAAAGAGTGTGATTTGACCAGTAGTTGGCAATACCTGAACTATTTGAGCTTCTCCACCCAGTATTGGAAGGTGTGCAAGCTTCTTGGGGCTCTGTGTAGAGTAGCATATTGTTAAGCAAAGAATTGCAGGTGACAGCAGCAACATACATCTAGTAAGAGTAATTTCAGCTAAAAATGTGTATCTTGAAGTTCCATAAAACTAGTAGCAAAGACAAGTTGGCACATGCAAACAAAGAAAATTGGGCAATCAGAAATGGCCAATGACAATCAACAAAGCGATAGCATGCTTATCAAATGTCACCATTCCTCACTCATAAATACAAACACCAGCACTTGAGATTAGATCTAATACAAAGCTCACATTCAAGCTCAGAAATTCAGTTAACAATTCAAAGCTCAAATCAACTCAATGAATTTAAAGTGAGAACAATTAAACTTAATTCAAGGTTGAATTAATTACATAGGAGAGTGAATTACAACTACCAAACACTTGTTGGTGTGAGATTTCGGCCAAGAACAAGCCCAACAGCAAACTTCACAGCAGAAACAAATCTCACTCCAAAATCGTGCCAAATACACCCAAAAAATCAAGATTTTCGAGCTAATTCGAGCTGACAATCAAGCAAATTCTGATTTTTTACACAAAAAAATACATTAGATTAAACCCTAAATTAAGTGAAAAAATTTAAAAAAAATAAAAAACCTTACCACAATAGTTCAAAAACCGAAACCTAAAGAAAAATTGGGGTCTCAAATCCGAAACCCTAACAGAGGTAGTGGAAAGTGGCGGCGCAGAGGAGAGGAGGAAGAAAGCAGTGGCTTGCGGCGCAGATCCAAGGGGCGGAGAAAAAAAAAGGGAGTGGAGGCGGTAAACGGCGGTGGAGGCGGCGAACGGCGGTGGCGGAGGCGAGCAGGAGGGAGGGAGTTCGAAGAGAGTGAGGGAGGGTTTGGGCTTGAGGGAGTTCGAAGAGAGTGAATGAGGGAGTTCAAAGTAGAGAGAGAGAGTTTGAGTTTGAAGAAAGTGAATTATACGGGCAATATGCTGGTAAGTGGAGAAATAAAAAAATAGCGACCGACTGATCGGTCGTTAATAGCGGCCGATTTGCAAATCAGTCGCTATTAGCGACCGATCAGTCGGTCGCTAAATATATATATCCAAGGGAAGTTAACCCGATTTCCCCTAAGCCAAAATTTTGAATTAGCGACCGATGAGTCGGTCACTAATTCTCAGCGACCGTTTTCAGTCGCTGACGATCGCTAATAGCGACCATTTAAAAATCGGTCGCTAAAAGCGGTCGCCCGAAGCCAAATTTCTAGTAGTGTACAAAGTTGAAATGCAACAATTCCAGACCTGTGTTGCTAGTTGTGGTATGTTTGATGTGAAGTTTACTGGGCGTTTCTTTACTTGGAATAATAAGCAAGAGGCACCTCATAGAATAATGTCAAAAATTGATAGACTTATGGCTAATGACCTTTGGCTTAGTCTTTATACCAATACTGAAGTCATCTTTCTCCCAGAGAATCAAGTTGATCATAGCCCTGCCTTGATTCAATGTTTTAAAGATGTGAATGGTCACAATCCTTTTCGGTTCTTTAATGCTTGGTGTAAGCATCCTTCTTATGAGGGGATTGTTCAGAGGCAATGGAATACCCCTGTTCCAGGTTGCAAGATGTTCCAATTGTTCTAGAAGTTAGAGGCTTCGAAGCAGGATTTCAGGCTTTTAAACAAAGCTCATTTTACTGATTTGGCTATTAAGGAAGAATGAGCCTATGCTCGTCTTGTGTAATCTCAAACCATGCTACACCAAAATCCTTTGGACCCAGAGGTAATGCAAGAAGAGCTTACTGCTTCACACCTATACCAGGAGGCCCATGATAAACACATGAGCATTTTAAGGCAAAAGATGAAAGAGGATTGGGCACTGAATGGTGCTGCGAATTCTAAAAATTTTCATCAGGCCATCAAATCTAGATTGAACAAAAATCGCATCAATACTATCAAAGATGATACTGATAGCTGGATTTCTAATCCTACATTGGTTTGTGCAGCCTTTGTCCAACAATTTTCTGCTTTTATGAATGGTGGTTCCCCTAGACATGCCAAACTCAAGAAAACGAATTGTTCAGCAAGGGAATGTCCTTAACACACAACAACAACAATTATTGACCATTGAGTTTTCTAATGTTGAGATTAAAGATGCCCTGTTATCCATTTCTATTGATAAGGCCTCTGGTATAGATGGATACAGTAGTGCTTTTTTCAAAAACTCTTGGCACATTATCAGTTCAGATTTCATGAAGGCTGTTAGGGACTTCTTTAGAACGAGCAAGATGCTTAAGATTGCCAATTTCACCTCCATTACTCTTGTCCCAAAGAAGCCTTGTCATGAGAGAGTCATAGAGTACAGGCCAATTGCCTGTTACGTTGTTTAGTGGTTTATAAATGTATTTCTAAACTTCTCTGCAGCAAACTTAAATTGGTCCTTCCTTCACTAATCTCAGATACTCAAGGAGCCTTTGTTTAGGGTAGGAGCATCATCAACAATATTCTAGTTTGTCAAGACTTGGTTAGGCACTACACCAGGAAAAATGCTCCCAAGGGATGTTTTCTCAAAATTGATTTGCAGAAAGCCTATAACACTATTGAATGAGCTTTTCTGGAAGATTTACTCACAGCTCTTCATTTCCCTGCTCACTTCATTAGAGTACTCATGGCTACTTTGACCTCAGTTACTTATATTGTGCTTATTAATGGAGCTTCTCATGGTTATTTTGGTGCTAATAGGGCTCTTAGATAAGGTGATCCTGTCTCTCCTCTTCTTTTTGTAATTTGTATGGAATACCTTTCTAGAACTTTCTCTTACATTGGCGCTAAAATATATTTCAAGTTCCATCCAAGATGTAGTGGCTTGTAACTCAATCACCTTGTTTTTGCAGATGACCTCATGGTCTTTTGCAAAGGGGAGTATACTAGTAACAGCTTGCTCTTGCAGGGGTTATCTCACTTTGAAGTTGTTTCTGGACTTAAAGCAAATAGGGCTAAATAAGAGGTGTATACTGCTAGTATGAAGGAGGGAGATATTTCTACTGTCTGCACTTCTACAGGTTTCTCCAGAGGTATGCTTCCTTTTAAATACTTGGGTACTCCTATGTGTCACAAACAACTCTCTAAAACTGAATGTACAAGCCTGATTTCAAGAATGACTGATCGAATTAAAGGTTGGCAAACTAGGAGCCTTTCTTTTGCGGGGAGACTTCAACTTGTCAATTCTATTTTGATGAGTTTGTGCACCTATTGGATGCAAATAATGATTCTGCCTCAAGCTGTAATTCAGGAGGTTAACTCTATTTGTAGACACTTCTTATGGGAAAGTAGAGCCCAAGGGACTAGGGCAGGTCATGTGCATTGGGATCAGTTGTGCAAGCCAAAGAGGTTTGGTGGCCTTGGTGTGAGGGATATTGGGCTTTGGAATAGTCTAGCTGTTGGTAAAATTGTGTGGCAAATCACGGCTAAAAAAGATACTCTTTGGGTTAAATGGGTGCACTCAGTTTACCTAAAGGGTAGTCCTTGGACAGATTATCGCCCCTTTGTTACTGCCAGTTGGATTTGGAAGAAGCTATGTCAAGTTAGGGAGGTGCTTCAGCATCACTATATTCAAGAATGGTGGCCTGGTGCGAATGGCAATTATAGCATCTCTAAAACCTACAAGGTAATCAAAGGAAAGAACTCCCCTGTCTTTCGAGATTTTGTTGAGTGGAACAGACTTTCTGTTCCCAAGCATTGTTTTATATGGTGGCTTGCTGTTTTGGGCAGACTTCGAGTCAAGGAAAGGTTGTTCAAATTCTCCATCTGTGTTGACAATCAATGTTGTATTTGTGCCGAGCATGTGGAATCCCATCAGCATCTTTTTTTTTTATTGTGCTTTGGCTCTGCAAGTGTGGTCTGCAGTGGAGGATTGGTTGCACATTTCCCCTAAATGTTCGTCCATGGACAGGTTACTTTGGTGGTGCAAACGAGGTCGGAGATTGTCCAAAGTACAAGGTCTGGTTGTTCGAACTACCTCTGCTGTTGTGATCTATCATCTGTGGTAGGCTAGGAACTCAGCTTTCTGGCAGCAGCGTGTCATGACACTGTCTCACATTCTTACACAGATCAAATTTTTGGTTTCTCAAAGATGTAAATTATTGTACAAAACTAAACTCAAGCATAGTGATTGGGATTGGATTGCCAATGTGTATAGTTAAGTTGGTAGTTGTTATCAACTTGTGTTTAGAGTGACCTTCCGTGGAGAGCCTTCCTAGAAGGGTTGTCAAGTTTGGCCTTGTCCTTAAGTTTTATATGTTTTTGAGCTTTATATATATTTTTACTGCTGAATGACATATTAGGTTTTGATGATGATTATAAACATATGATGGTTATCTACTAATGTGTGTGTTGAGTCGTGCATGAACAAGTGATAAGCAGAAAAAAGAAGTTGATGTTCAATGTTCAAGAAAGAAGTATACAATGACCATAGAAGAAGTTCGAAGGAACTCCAGCCAGATTGAGTTGCAAGATGTCTCAAGTGAAGCTTTAATATGTGATAAAGGATATAATTAATCTTTTATAAAATCACGTAAACTGCTTTTATCTTCTAGAAAATAAAAGGATATATTTTGTTTGTTGATAAAGTAAAGCGGTTGACATATTTAAGGGACAAGTGCTTTTATATCTGCTAAATTGCTGGCCAAGCTCACATGTTCTCCTAGTCTCCTAAACTTGGGGACTGGTAAACTGTTCTGGAGGAACTTGCTGACTGAAATATAAAACACGTGTTTATTCAGTTAGTTGCACTTTTGTAGGTGCAAGGTCTAGCACATTTAGGCAATGTTATGCTAGTGGGAATAATGGGGAAGTCGTACATTCACTTGAATACTACAAATAGATGTCTTCCTCGTTCATTACAACTTGTCTGACTTGTGTCATTCCATAGTGTGACTTGTGTTATTCCAAAGTATTATATTTTAGAAGTCACTCTACATTTAAGGTATGATTTAGTAATCAACCTTAGGAGCATGACGTAATATAAATGAGGAGTCTAATGTTATATTCTAAGTTCATTTAATGAGTCGTTTCCATAAGTTCCAAAGTTCCATTACTTGTTCCATTGGAGAAGTTTCTATATTTTCTATACTTTGTAACCATTGAGTTTGCATCTCTGAAAGAAGAGAAAGTGACTCTCGTAACGGGAGTCGGTCAAGGGTTAGAGGGAACTCTTGATGGGTCTTTGAGTTAGTGTTTCATAGACGGACTTTGAGTGTTGTATCTAAAAGGGGACTTTTAATTAGATTTTCAAAGCGGGCTTGTGAGTTAGGGAGAATTTATAAGCGAGGGATTTCTAATGAAATCGTGCAATCAATAGTGGATTGATTGCGGGGACTTTCTAGTTCGCGGAGGAACTTGAGAGCGGGGTTCTAAAGTTCGTGGAGGAACTTAAGAACGGGGGTCTTTGATTGTATGTAGGTTTTGTATCCTAATATAATAAAGACGAAGTCCTGTGTTGTATCAGGCCACAGTTTTTCCTCGATCTCTTGGCGTTTGTCTTGAGAGTTTTTGTGTTTTGGAAATCTCTTGTTCTTTATGTTTTGATTTGAGTTTCTTTTATTCCGCAAAAAGGGACTCATGTTCTCTCACTACAATTCACCCCCCCTCTTGTAGTGTTCAGTCCATCTAACAATTGGTATCAGAGCAGGTTCTCTTACTTATTCGGGTAACTCCGACGAGTTAAGTTCCTGACAGGTTTGGATGAACAGCTACGAGGAACTCGACTGTAGGACGTGGGCCGTACCCCCGCGTATAGCTGGCGTGCGACTTGGTACTACATCGGTGCTTTGCGTGGGCTTGAGCCACGGAACCCGCACGTGAGTGCGTTGAGGTAGTGTTGTCGAGTAAGGGGAGTCGCCACCGTGCCTATAAAGGTTATTCACGGACGCCCGAAACGTTGGTGCCAAATTAATGGCCCCACGTCCGATCCAGTAACCAGTCGTGGGTTCGGGGACATGGTACGAA
>SNQN01007745.1:0-32035 GCA_008642245.1 Bassia scoparia | reverse complement strand
CAATACAGACCATTAAGCTTTGAACATCGGAACAGTAAGCAACAATAACTGAGTCTCAGCCAGCTCTTCTCCATTTATCGATTTGTATTGAAAGAGTTGAAATCCCTGAATAGTCCATCAACTTCCAAGAGTTTTTCTCCTGCTCTCCTGCTCTCTAGAATTAACATTTATGACCCACCGGTTCTCTGCCTTGGCTTTCTTCTTCGGAGGGCTTAACCCACTTAGTTCCTCAAACTGAACCTTAACACATCAAGCACCAAATCAAGACCCTTTTTGCTTAAGTATAGCCTTTGTGAGACAACTGTAACTGTACAGTGGTAATCCACTTAGGCTAACCTTATTGTCCTTAAGCCAATCGGCGGATGATTGAACCACCAAGGCAGGAATGATGAGATGAACCTAACAGTTCATGATGCTGATCAGCATCAAGAAGGAAAGATTTATCTTGATCTTCTTCATCATCATGTATTATGCAGTACCATCTCCATGATGCGTTACGGGGTCCCCTTCCTTGAGCCTTGGAAGCAGGACTTGTACATAAGAATGCAGTAACCAGCATAAGTGGTCCTTCAGATCAACAAACTTTGAAAACACATACTTCTAGCATCTTCCCCACCAAAGGTGACAATCATAAATTTCACAGGAGTTGACCCCGACCAACATAGGCCACCATCACTAGAATACTTGTCAAAACCCATCCCTTGGTACTCCTAACATACTTACACAGAAGAAACGGACATACTAACTCAACTACCTCCAACACTCGAAACCAATTGACATATCAGCAATTGTTTTAAATTCACATAAAATCCCTCACACCAGACACATTTGCCAGCAGAACAATCAAAACAGGACATCCAACCTTGGTATTCAATTAAACTTCCTTGTATTTAGACAAAGCGCGCACATTGAAATAACCATCCTCAACTCGGACACCCAGTAACACTACTCTAGCACTTAAGTCAGTAAACCAATGAAGGAGATTCTACAGACTTACCTTTGATAGAGCGAGGTGGTTTGACTGTGTTGCCTTCTCTTGGTTCCGCTTTCGAGCCAGTTGATTGTTCTTCTTCTTCCTTCTTCACTTCCTTCTTTACTTGCAGAACGTCATCTCCCTTCTGACTGAGAGCTCCACCATATGATACCCCTTTTTCTTTTGACCAGTAATTTGAACCTCCTCTCTCCAGTAACAACCTTCTCAAACTCCTGTTTAAATCCTTCTTGTGTCTCGTTGCATCTGTTCCCCCTGAAACGTGCGTTCCTTGATGGTGACACCACCACCGCAGTTGGATTTGCATGAGCACAATTCGCCTTAAAATTTTTAGATGTTTTTGTGGTGATGTGTCTTCTGAAAGGGATTTGGTTAGCTTTTTGTGGAGTGAAGTTTTCGAAGATCGGTGGTGGCAAATCGGTTGTTTTTCTCGGTTGTTGAGGTTAGGGTTCACTCAGTGACCCTCTTGAAGATTGTGAGGAATCACTTGATTGACCCCTTCCTTCCTTTCCTACCGTGTTGATTTTCTACCCATAATTGATTGATGGAGGACGAAGATGAACAGTAACTTGATGAACATTACTTCAAATTTTGATTTTGTTGTCAGAAAATAGAGCATTTGGAAGAAAAGAGAGAGTGTGAGTGAGGAGAGTGTTGAGCTGCAAAAAAGAGGTTAGCACAAGTATATATAGTGAAGTGTAGCATCAATGAAGAGAGGGTGAAGAAATATAGCTAGTTAGCCAAGAGATAACAGCATAGATTTGAATTTTAATTGCAATGTTCACATTCCATAAATATCTCAACCGACTCTAATTTTGCATTGTGTAAATATTGCCTTGATCATCAAAGCCAGAACTAACTAAATACGATAAATTCTTCCAAAAAGAACAATTCCTAATGTAATTTTTCAAAAGATATAAAATATCAATCGAAAAACATATCAGAGCGGTCTGCTGTTTGCCTTACTAGTACCTGTACAGAACCATTTATCTGTTTTTGGAATGAATGGTCAACTTGACTGCTGCCTGCTACAATGGCTTTTATCCTGTTTGAGGAATCAAGCCATTACAACCAACACCTGAAGGATTCGACATAGTATGCACCACACCACAAAACAGAGAGCTATTTTCTAGCCAATTATTGAGGGAAAGTTGTAGAAGCCATGTCACCAAACCTACTTAACCTATGACAAAAAAAAAAACCTAAAACCTACTAAGCCTAAGGACTCTTATCATAGAATGACTTCAGACACAAAGGTTTTGTGAAGATAGTCTACAATTTGATCTTCACTTTTTACAGAAACAACATCTCCACTAAAACCTTGCTCAACATTAATCTCTCAAAAAGTGTGTCTGATCTCAATGTGTTTGGTTTTAGAGTGTTGACTGGATTCTTAGAAATATTTATGCACTCGGTTGTCACAAAAGATTGGAACGCTATTATATTCAAAACCAAAAATCTTTCAGCTGGTTCCTTATCCGAACAACAGGTTGAGAACAACATAAGCTTGCAGCATGTATTCTGATTAGCTTGATAAGGCACTGAATTCGTTCTTAGATCCCCATGATATTAGACAAGAGCCAGAAAATGTCCATACCTGATGTGCTCGTTCTATCAACAAGAAACCATCATAATCGCATTTTGTTATCCTATAAGGTCAATTGAATTATCTTAGGGTACCACAAGCACAGGTCTGCTGTTCCCAAAAGATACCTAAGTATCTTCTAACAGCCTTCAAGTGAGATTCTTTGGATTGCTTTGAAAACCTAGCACATAAACCAACAGAAAACATAATGTCAGGTTCTACTAGCTGTTAGATAAAGTAGGGACCCAATCATCCCCTCTATACAGTGAGGCTCACATTCGGTCTTCAATCAATATCAAGTTTGTAGATGTAAGAACAGTGTATCATAAGCCTTGCTGTTCTCCATGCCAAATTTTTTCAGACTCTTGCAAGTACTCTTGCTGATGGATCATGATTCCTCAGCTGTTTGCTGTTATCTCCAGAACAAGGAAGAAACCTAATCCCCCATCCATGCATCATTGCGAATTCCACTCTGACATAAATGTAGAAAACGTATCACATTAGCACCTGATTAGATAGCACCAAATAAAATATCATCAACATAAATTTGACTATAATCAAGTGGTCTCCCCCTGTGCTGAAAACAAGTGTTGTCCACTGGTCCCTTTTGTAATCATTCTTCCATTAAGAAGTTGGACAATCGTTCATACCAAGCCCTTGGTGCTTGCTTTAATCCATACAAGCTTTGATCCAACTTGTACACATGTTGGAGGGAACAGCTTGTCTCAAACCAGGGAGGCTGCTAACATATACCTCTTCTTTCAAGTATCATTGTAAGAAGGCAGTCTTCACATCATCTTGGAAACAACTTCAATTCATTGAGCAGCACAAGCCAATTTAATATGCTAAGCCTCTAATCTAGCTACAGTGCAAAAGTTTCAATCATAATCTATTCCTTCTTTTGATGTAACCTGCACAACTAGCCTTGCTTTGTTTTTATACTATGGTACCTAGGTCATCAATTTGTTCTGAATAACCCATTTCTACCAATTGACTGATCTTCCTTAGGTCTAGGTACAAATGCCAAACTCATTCTTGAAACTGATGTTAAACTTCATCTTGCATTGCTATACCCACTCAGGATCAGTTAAGGCCATTTTATAGTTAGTTGGCTCTACAGTAGACAGGAATGAATAGAAAGCACAAAAGTTTTGGTAAACACTTTCTTCTGTTGAATCCTTTATTTATGTTGCTAATGATTGATCAGGGATTTAGAAGAACTGTACTTAAAAATTTTTGTAGAAAAATCATTTTGTGCTTTCTGATTTGTTGGAACCAGCAGGATCAATAATTTCTTCCTTCTTTCGAGGAACCAGAAGGATTTCATTCGTGCTGTTTCCCCTTACCTCTCTTCCTCAAGTTCTGGAGTTGTTTCATTGTTATCTGTCTGATTGTTTGTTCCCAACCCGACTTCTTACCTGTCCATTCACTTGGGAAACCATAGGTTCTTGGTTCCCATCTGTCTCCTCTTCATCTTCTTCTCTAGGTCTCACCATAATTTTCGGGTGACCAGTGGGTGAGGCCTAGTTAGTTTGCTCTTCATTGGAGAACCAGCAGCTGGTTCCCAGTGAAACTCCAGGAGTCCATAATCTCATCTGGTTCAACCTGTGATCTCAGAAACATGTTAAACTCATCGAAAACAACATAGACACTATCCTCAACATACAGAGGTTTTTTTTCCCCATCCTGTTAAAAGACTCTATATGCTTACTTTGAGAAGAAATATCCGAGAAAAGTCTCCCGCACACTCCTAGGGTCAAAATTTATCAAGTTGGTTCTTCCCATTGTTTGTACATAGCATTGCATCAAGACACGAAAGTATCACATATTGGTTTTCTGCCCTTTAGGAGTTCATAAGAGTTTCTTCAGTTTAGGTCTATGAGTCCTCTGTTTAGTATATGACCAAGCAGTGTCAACCAGCTTCACCCAGAAAACTTTTTAGGGAGACCACTTTCAATGAAGAATTGTTCTGCCATCTCCTCAAGATTCTATTCTTCCTTTTTAACAACACCATTTTTGAGTGTTTTCTTTAAGAAAAAAAAAAAAAAAATTAAAAGAAACGGGCTGAGAAGTTTTACAATACCATGTTCCCTGCTGTTATCCCCAAAGTTGACCTTCCTCATCAAAGGCTACTAGTGAGAGAAAATTTCTCTTTATCACCGGACATATGTCTGGAGCATCCACTGTCCAGAATATAAATAGGGTACTTCCTCACTTTAGCCTGTAAGAACAAATCAAACATTAGTTTTAGAACCCAAACTTTCTGGGATCCCTTTCCACAACATTTGCATCTGGTTGGGCTTTTCTTTCCCAAGACCAATTTCACATGTTTTATTGTTCTTATTTAAATTATTTTCTAGCTGACATTCATGAATCTTGTGTCCAATTCAACCACAATGATAACAAACATGCATGTCTTAGACATAACATACTTACCTCTTTGAAATTCCCTTATCCTGTGGTCCTTGGGAGACCGTTAGTCCTAGTTCCTCGTCTATTATAACCAAGACCACTTCCCTTGGTCACCTTGTTTTGATGCAATATCCTAAGGTTTCCTGTGCAGTCAATAGTTTACTACATGTCTATTGACTCTCATGTTAATTCCTTCTCTCTTGCTTCAAAGATTTCTCAATTAACAACTCATTTTTTCTTTTAAATAACAAAACATCACTTTTTAAAGATTCAAGTGAAATTGAGATTCAAGATACATCAACTATCCATAGATATAGTCTAGTAGTCTAGTGCTGCTGTCCCTTTTTCAAGTGATAAATCTCAGGCATGTAGGTCACACATACGTGTCCTCATATTCATTCTATCAGTTACTGATTTCTTCGCTGGTTTACCGCTTGGGGGAACAGTAATGTGATGACGCTGTTGAGGTAAAGCATTCGTCTTTGTGAGAATCTTTCTAAGTGCTACCCAGTATTTTCAAAGGGCTGTTCAACAGAGCAGTCCTGCCTACATAAGGTTGTTCTCTATGCTGACATGAGGAATCAAGAGTAACTTCATTTGAGTTGATAAGTCTCTGCGGACAGGAGTCAGTACTGTCTCAGCCATGTTCAACTGATATATCTTGGTTTAGAGGAATTTGCCTTTCATGTTCCGACCTTGCACTTGTCCAATTCTAACCCCCAAGCTCTCTGCACTTGATATTTTAATCGTCATGGCACAGCTTCTTCAGATGATCACGGACGTGCCAATACAGCAACTTGACATTTCATGTACGTTTTTCTGTAATATTCTTTTGCCATTTATAAAGTGTTCCACCTAGTTTATAGCATGTCATCGTATCAAAAATTTAACAAGCAGCATACTTATCTCTATCAGACTCATCTGCATCTTGCGCTAACTTGGTCTTAACGTTTACCTTCGGTTGTTCATGCACGCACATGCCTTCGTGGCCATCTAAAGTCACTTTTCAAATGTGCTGGGTCCCCTTCTAGTTCGGAATTAGTGGTGTTTCCCCTGATGTTTGATTAAGCGAGGTCATGCAACACTAGGGTTAGGTTGTATTTTCATTCCTCATGCAGACGGAGTTCAGAATCACCCACATTCATTCATAAGCATTCTCTACACTAAGCTCGCTTTCTCTCAGACTGGACGCATCTCTCCACTAGGACAATCTCTGATACTAGATGTACTTCTCTCCCAACTTGCAGAGCATCCCTACAGAAGAGTTGATTAGTCTTGCTTTGAATTTTACCTTTGAAGTTCTCTCCTCTGATGCTCTGGAGTGTTCTTTCAAACTCTTTTGCAATCAGCCAATCTCACTTCTTCCTCTTCTAACTGTTCCTAGGCGTATGGCCTTCTGGCGTGGTCTTCTCGTACTTAGAGTCAATCAACCTAATATCATTCGTGGTCATGAGGACCTAATCAAGCTGTTCTAACACAAAGTTAGAGTCTAAGTCTTGCTTCATAGATAGCAGTGGTCTTGGCGTCGTTCATACATCTGTTTAAATGTGCGCATACTTTTCTCACAAAGACCTCTATCGAGGAAAACATTTTTCCAAGGGATCTAAGATCGATGTATTGTCAGAATCTACGAAACAATCATGTGATCTTTTCACCGACGTTGTTCAATAAGCAAACATTCATATTAGACATAATAATCAATTTTGGATCTTTTTACCGTGTCGCTGTTTCCGTCATAAGCGAAGTTATAGATCAAAGTATCCTAAATTTCTTTGCATCTGATGCATCCAAAATGTCGAGTTATACTCTGTCTCACCTAATGGCTTGTTGTAATATGTGACATGCTTTGCATTCTTACTCAAGTAATTTTGGAATCAACAGTGTGGCACCAATTCACAGTCTGTTTGGAGTCTTGTTTCCTTCAGAGTCTAGTCTCATGATGTGTTTTAGGACCATTTGACTAAAGCCTAACCTCATAATCAATCCATATATCACATTCTTGATCCTATTTCCGCCACCAATCATAGTTGCGTTCCGTTGAACTTGGTATCTTTGCTGATCATAACAAATGCACAACTCTGTGATACGCCTACTTGATCCTAGATGTTACTGCTTGCAAGAAGCTTGGCTCTGATACCATGAAGGTATGTGTACTCAACAGGGGGAGGGGGGTGATATTGAGTTATGAATATTCTATTACCAATTTTCTTTCTTTTCCGGACTTAGCTATAGGAACGTTGGGCCTAGTCTGAAGTCAGCCGGAATAAAATATGCAATAAAGAACACACAAGATTAACGAGTTCACGCAATCGTGGGCTGACGTCCTCTACTTCTTATGTCTTTTATTAATCTACTCCGAAAACAAAGAACCACACATCTCTGCTGTTTCTCCTACTCCGGGACACCAAGTACACGAACCCCACATCAACTCTAAAATGTGCACTCGACTCACGCTCGTGAAGCCAGATTTGGTTGAGAATCATCATAACTCGCTCGCACAAGACCTTCAACCCTCATACTGAATGCCTTACCAAAGACAATCCTTTCTCTGCTTAGATTACTTCCTAATAAGCTATAAGGAAAAGTAAAGCCATCGCTAATGTCTTATGTATTACTCAAAGTACAGTTCTGTGTGCCTTTGTTGTTTCTCGTCAATATAAAACTCTTTTTGATCTCGTGGAGAGATGGAAATTTCAGAAGTACTAGAATGAGTAATTATAATGTTATTGCAGCATCAAACCCTAGTTTCTTTAATCTCACATATTTGCCGAGCAAGTAAAGATAGATTATGGAAATATTTTATGTTGTTCGTTATTTAATCTTTTTAAGGATAATAACGAATCAAGAATATGACTCCTAGTGTTGTATTAGGCAACAACTACTATTCTCATCTATATTCCAGCTGCATAACTTTTGTTTTCAAATAATATCTTTTTACAAAAGTTAGTTTTAGAAAACATTTTCAAAACCGCAACGGATAATTTCACTCAGGGACACAACTGGTTCCCCAGCCTGGTTCCCTAATTGAGTTTGTTATGAATTCTGTTCCATTCTTGTACCAGAATTCATACAATAACTCAAAACACATATAAGCACTTAAACCATAACAATTAAGTCACACTACAAAGCATATTACATGAATTCCTAGACATAAACTTTTAAGAGTATTTCTTTCATTCTTCATGTAATCTTCGAGACTTTGAATTCTTTCTTTAAATACTTCAATTTTGAGCACACTTCTTTCTTAGAATGTCTTTGAAAGGCTTCATACTTCAAGTCTTGGAATCATCCTATTATTGCACATGTAACATGGTTAAAGTGCAATAAAAAGGTATATGACTATTTTTCAGCATAACAGTCAAGGAAATAACTCTTACTGGTTCTATACCAGTATATGAGCTTTATATGTATTCAGCTGTTCCCTGTAACAAACAAGTTAGTTTCAAGCATACACAATAAGTATTAACTTGTCTAGGAAACAAGTATTCTGTAGCAGCTGGTTCCCAAAACCAACTATATTCACAATTAAGTATCTTGTTTCTTGTATTGGTTTGTCATCATTCAAAACCTAAAGGAGCCAACAATTGTGTTTTAGGCATCCTACATTACACAACTTAGGTTGTTGGGCACTGAGTTTTCGTTTTCTAGGCATCACGTCTTATATAAGTGTGTTCTACACTTGAGACAAGACCGAGGGGCTCGCTTAAGATTAGCGCTGGTGCACTACCTATGTAACCAATTCTTAAGCTTGATGCCCATCACCACCATGACGCGCGACTGCATGCACTACAAAGCCATAATGGTTTATACCTCCTTTGATCATCACAACGGGCTGGATGTGTTAAGGATCGTTCTGAGCCTAGTCATGGGACCCTGTTGGACACCTGGACTAACATGTTCGATAACATAGCAACTGACTCTAGGTTGTTGGAATTTTGTTTTTCTTTTGCATATAGGGTTCATGCTAGCCTGACAACGTGCTACGTGCTTTTAGACTAAGGACCCTAGCTTTTCATACGTAAAATACAAGTCATTGAGTCATGTAACAGTCCTCATATAGCAAGGTGATCATTCCTTAGGCATCGTAATGTCGAAGTGGTTGTAAACTAGAATTATTAGGCGTTGCGTCTTTATTGAGTCATACAATTGTAAACGGACGTCGGACCTTTGAACTTCGCCTTTTAAAAAGACAAAAAAAAAGTGAAAAAACAAAAAAAAAACGAAAAAAATAATGACAAAGAAGGTGAAAAATACAAATAAAAGGCGAAAGGCAAATTTCCGACGTTCATGCACTTTTTACTTTTTTTGAGTCAGTCAATAGGCAAGGGAATGATTACTCCTAAGACATACATTGCATCATAGGTTGATTCGACATGGAACTTGACTTTTGGTCCTTGTTGAAATAGGGTAGGCACCAACGGTTGAGCTCGTAGACACAGGGTTAGTTCCACGGTTCTCAAGCAGCACTTCAATCAACACCATTGCACTAATGGATAGTGAAGACACTCGAATGGACTTGTCTATAGCTGATTTGAATGAGACCCTCAACTCATTGGCTTCCCGAGTCGCTCAACTAGAGAATTCCAACACCAGGTTCTTTAAATTCTTGAGGAAGAGATCCATGGCATCCTTAAGCACTATGTAGACTAGGTTCTGTCTAAAGGAGAAATAACTTCTTCAGACAACAATTTGCAAGAATCAGTTAGCGAGAATGATGCTGTACCAAAGCCAACAACCGATATGGTGGAGGTCATCACTTCTCACATGAACAAAGCAATGAAGAGGATCGATGATTCTCTTAAAAGAAAAACTATAGTGAAGGCACCTATAATTCGCAACAAGCGCAAATACACTGGAATAGGCATGCCCTATGCCCAAGCCCTTGAGCACCTCAAGGTGATTGGATTCATTTCTCCAAAAGGCCCTACTCCTAATCCTTCTTTGGAGAAAAGGCCTCCTAAATGGAGCATAGACAAGTTTTCCAAGTTCCACAGAGGACATGGCCATGACACCGAAGAGTGCCATACATTGAAGGAAGCAATCCAAGACTTGATAGACAGTGGTTGTCTCCCTTTGCTCAAAGGCCCCAAACAACATGCTCAGGTGTCCATGATGGGAGAAGACGAGGATTCCTTCGATCCTACCGCTCTCATTGCACCAATGAGACAGTCGTTTCCTCAATTGGTCATACCACACCTCTTCCATCACGTCAACGACATATGGGATAGCGATGACGAAAATGTTTACATAAATCGGATGTTTAGAATACTTCCACCACTACCTTCCAGGAAGAGAACATAGTTWTTGAAGCCCTCTATGGCCCAACACCTTCCTCCAAGTCTGAGGAGGTTTAGGTTCTCACTAGGTCGGGTCGACTCAACACTTCCACCGACCAACCAAATGCTCAAGTCACACCACATCCACCACSTCCTCCACAAGAAGAGAATYTCATCATCATAYAGTTGAAAAAGATAAAGGCAGATGTGAACATATGGCAACTCATAGCGGCTTCCAAAAGTCATCGTGATGCTCTTCTCCAGGCACTGACTCGAATGAATGTGCCTAATGACACTACTCCYGATRYAATGGTGGGATTAGTCATGCGGGAMTCTTATGTTCCCTCCATTACCTTTTCYRAAGAGGATCTTCAAATGAAAGGCAGCGAGCATACGAAAKCTCCCWACGTTAATGTCATTTGCAAKAATCTCCATRTGCCWATGACATTAGTCGACAACAGCTCCGCAATCAACGTCTGTCCACTAAGGACYGCACAGAAGCTGGGTATTTCTCAAAGTGAGATGCAACCTCACATTCTGTCTATTCGAGCCTATGACAACAGCAAGAGGGACACTCTAGGCATAGTATGGCTCAACATTACTACTGGGTCAGTTGAAAGAAGGGTCCAATTCCATGTGATTAACATCAAGCCAACTTTTAACTTGCTACTAGGACGACCATGGCTTCACGATCTAGGAGCCTTCCCTTCTACACTCCACCAAAAGGTGAAATTCATTTTGGAAGGTAAGCCCATCACCATCGATGCATCTCCTCAGAGAATTGAAGCAATTGAGCAACCCATAATCCATGTCGAGCATGATGAGAACGATGAAGACTTATGGGGTTTTACCATAGCAGTCTTGGAAGAAGATAAGGTCCCTTTTGACTTCCATCCATATTCCAACTTGGTGGTTAATGCACTCCTACGAGATAAGGGGCACTTCCCTGGGATGACACTCGGACTGCGCAAAGCAAAAACAACTCCTTTTCATGAGCCCATACCGAAGAAAGACAGATTTGGTCTGGGATATATCCCTTCCTATAAAGAGAGCTTGGAGTTCGTACGCAACAAGGTCTCCAAGAAAAGGGACGAATGCAACATAACTCTCGGTCCATATCTGCTTACTCTCAATGGACAGTTCGTTAAGGAAGGGGATGAATTTCCATACTACGAATTCCCGGAGCACTTTACATGAATGGATGGCAATAAGTATCTAGGACTCGAGATTTTCAGCAACTGCAACTTTATAGACGGGGATCCTGTCCTCACAAGCAAGGCATCTTCCCTAGATGGCCTCGAAGCACAAGGTTTAGGACTCCTGTTTGGCCAAGAAATCACCCCTCCAGCTGAACAAGAGGTTTTCTAGGCAATGACTAAGGAAACATTCGACCCCACCACTCTCATCACTCYAGTCGAAGGCTTGGTTCATAGTTGGCGCAAAACCGTGAAGATCGCTACTCCAAGAGGCAAGGTCATCAAATGCACCATGAGCAAAGGACCAATGCTCGAGGACTCTGAATCTGAGATTGAGTCTGAGTCTAGTGTCGTAGAAGCTAGGATAGCTAGTCTTAGAGAGTGTCCTCCTGAGTTTGTCAAGGAGCCTAGTATCCCCCTTTCCCTTATTAATCAAGTCTCTTCGGAGACAAACTTATCTGTACTTTCTTCAGAGTTTAATAACATGCTCCTTTCTGCTTACTCCTCTTTTCCTTCTTATGATTACTTTAATTCACAACTCGAAAACAAACAAAACAACAATGAGTTAATAAAGGCAATGGAAGAGCACGAAAAGAAAACTTTTGTCATCGAGCAAACAGAAAAGGTAGACATCTCCGACAATGACATGCCATGGGAGATACAGATTGGTTTGACATTGAGTCTGCAAGAAAGGGATGAACTGGTTCCAACACTGAAACAGTTCCGGGATGTTTTTGCTTGGTCCTATGAAGACATGCCAAGGATTGATCCAGACATCGCACAACACAGAATTCCGCTCATAGAGGTGGCTAAGCCAGTCAAGCAAAAGCTCCGTCACATGAAACCGGATGTTGCCTTAACATTCGGTAGGAAGTCATTAAACAACATAATGCAGGCTTCATTAAGGTTCTCAATTACCCTCAATGGATAGCAAACGTGGTTCCGGTACCAATGAAAAACGGACAGGTTTGGATGTGTGTCGACTTTCGTGACTTAAACAAAGCATGTCCAAAGGACGACTTCCCTCTACCGCACATATACGTTCTCGTAGACAACACAACTGATCATGCCTTGCTCTAATTCATGGATGGGTATGCGGAGTATAATCAACTCAAAATGGCCGAAGAAGACATGGAAAAGACAACCTTCACCACTTCGTGGGGGCTATACTGCTACACTATGATGCCTTTTGGTCACAAAAATGTAGGCACCACATACCAACGAGCTGCCACTGCTCTACTTCATGATATGATACACAAAGAAGTAGAGGTTGATGTCGACGATATGATCGTCAGATCAAAAGACCGCGAAAAACATACCCTTGCACTAAGGAAGTTCTTCCAAAGACTCCGACAATTAAACATGCGTCTCAATCTGCAAAAAAGTGTGCATTCGGAGTCACTTTAGGCAAGCTCCTAGGTTTTATCATCAGCTCTCGAGGCATCGAGATCGATCCAACAAAGATCAAATCAATCATGTCACTCAGGCCACAACAAAATGAAATGGAGATCTGAGGGTTCTTGGGTCGACTCTAGTACATTAGCAGGTTCATATCCAAGCTCACAATTATTTGTGAACCCATCTTCAAGAAACTGAAGAAAGGTGCACCCAAGAAATGGGATGATAGTTGCCAACATGCTTTCGACAGGATCAAGGAATACCTCACCAATCCTCATGTGTTAGCTCCCGCTCGCCCTGGGTATCCGTTACAACTCTATCTTACAGCAACAAGCACCGCTGCTGGAGCAATGCTCGCTCAAGAAATCGACGGCAAGGAAAATGCTATCTACTACCTCAGCAAGAAGTTCCTTTCATACGAGGAACACTACTCTTCCCTAGAGAAACTATGATTGGCTTTAGTGTGGGCATCGCAAAAGCTTCGACATTACTTACTCACACATACCATACACATCGTATGCAAGGGGAATCCTCTGAAATACATCTTTGAAAAGGCGGCAGTCAACGGACACATGTCTAGATGGATGGTTATGCTTGCCGAATTTAACCTTAAGTTCGAGCCTCAAAAAGCCATCAAAGGTAGTATTTTCTCCGAATTCCTAGCAGACTCTCCAGACGAAGTCCTTCTTGAGGACTTTGACTTTCCAGACGAGGAACTTATGATGACCGAGGAAGATAGTTATTAGTTATACTTCGATGGTGCATCTAATCAAAAGGATGTGGAATTGGAGTGCTTCAAATCTCACCACAAGAGGAGCACACCCCAATTTTCGTCAAACTCGACTTCGACGTCAGTAACAACGCCGCAAAGTAGGAATCTTGTATTTTAGGTTTGCAAGCTTCCCTTGCACTTAACATTAAGAGATTACGGGTATATGACGATTCCTCACTCATCATAAACCAGATTTCAGGACGATGGAAGGTACGGAGCGAAAGTCTTGCTCTGTATCAGTCTTATATTGAGAACATTGCATCCTAGGTGGACGAAATTGAATACACCTACCTACGGCACGAAGAACATCAAATCGCAGATGCACTAGCAAAGCTCGCATCCATGGTGCGAATTCCGAGTTCAGTGACCCAAATGCCCTTAGTCATTGAACAGAGACAAGAACCAGCATACGTCTGCGCTCTAGACGAAACGATTGAGGTGCCCAACCTTGATCCAGAAGAGCCATGGTACAAAGACATCAAAGACTACCTAGAAATTGCCGAATACCCTTCTAGCGCAACAAAAAAGCAACAAAGAGCTCTGAGGTGTCTCGCATCTCAATACTTACTTCAAGGCGGAGAATTCTACAAGTGTCACTACAATGGTCTCCACCTACTTTGCATCACTCAACAAGTAAGCAAAACAATCATGGAGCACGTCCATGACGGAATTTGTGGCACCCACATGAATAGCAGGCTCATGACCTCTAAGATCATCAAGTTGAAATACTACTGGACCACCACGGAAAGGGATTGCACGCAAAACGTCCGTACATGCAAGACCTGCCAAAAATACTCCTATGCACAGCATGTTCCTCCGTCTCTCCTATCCATATTAGTCTCTCTGTGGCCTTTCTCTACATGGGGAATAAACATAATAGGGAAGATTACGCCGCGCGGGCAAGGAGGTCATGAATTCATACTTGTGGCCATAGATTACTTCACAATGTGGGTCAAAGCAGCGTCATATGCTAAGCTCAAGGCTAAGCACCTGACAAAATTCATAGAAAATAACATCATTTGTCACTCTACCACACATAGACGTTCTCGTAGACAACACTGCAGATCATGCCTTACTCTCATTCATGGATGGGTATGCGGAGTATAATCAAGTCAAAATGGCCGAGGAAGACATTGAAAAGACAGCCTTCACCACTCGTGGGGGCTATACTGCTACACTGTGATGCCTTTTGGTCTTAAAAATGCAGGTGCCACATACCAACGAGCCGCTACTGATCTGCTTCATGACATGATACACAAAGAAGTAGAGGTTTGTGTCGACGATATGATCTTCAGATCAAAAGACCGCGAAAGACATACCCTTGAACTAAGGAAGTTCTTCCAGAGACTCCGACAATTTAACATGCGTCTCAATCCAAAAAAGTGTGCACTCAGAGTCACTTCAGGCAAGCTCCTAGCTTTTATCATCAGCTCTCGAGCCATCGAGATCGATCCAACAATGATCAAACCAATCATGTCCCTTAGGCCACCACAAAATGAAAAGGTGATTCGAGGGTTCTTGGGTCGGCTCCAGTACATCAGCAGATTTATTTCCAAGTTCACGATGGTTTGTGAACCCATCTTCAAGAAACTAAAGAAAGGTGCACCCAAGAAATGGGATGATAGGTTCCAACAAGCTTTTGACAGGATCAAGGAATACCTCACCAATCCTCCTGTGTTAGCTCCCACTCGCTCTGGGTATCCGTTACAACTCTATCTTACAGCAACAAGCACCGCCGCTAGAGCAATGCTCGCCCAAGAAATCGACTGCAAGGAAAATGCTATCTACTACCTCAGCACGAAGTTCATTCTATACGACGAACGATACTCTACCCTAGAGAAACTATGCTTGGCTTTAGTGTGGGCATCGCAAAAGCTTCGACATTATTTGCTTAAGCATACTGTACACATCGTGTGCAAAGGGGATCCTTTGAAATGCCTCTTTGAAAAGCCAGCAGGCAACAAACGCATGTCCAGATGGATGGTTATGCTTACCGAATTTGACCTTAAGTTCGTTCCTCAAAAAGCCATCAAAGGTAGTATTGTCTCCGAGTTCTTAGCAGACTCTCCAGACAAAGTCCTTCTCGAGGACTTTGACTTTCCAAACGAGGAACTTATAATGACCGAGGAAGACAGTTGGTCATTATACTTCGATGGTGCATCTAATCAAAAGGGATGTGGAGTCGGAGTGCTTCTAATCTCACCACAAGAGGAGCACGCCGCAATTTTCTTCAAGCTTGAGTTCAACGTCACTAACAATGCCACAGAGTACGAAGCATGTATTCTGGGATTACAGGTCGTCGTTGTACTTAACGTTAATAGATTGCGGGTATATGGTGATTCTTCACTCATTATAAACCAGATTTCAGGCTGATGGAAGGTGCGAAGTGAAAGCCTTGCTCCGTATCAGTCCTATTTTAAGAACATTGCATCTCAAATAGACAAAGTCAAATACACCTACCTATGACGGGAAGATAATCAGTTCGCAGATGCCACTAGTAAAGCTTGCATCCATGGTGCGAATTCCAAGTTTAGTGACCCAAATGCCCTTAGTCATTGAACGAAGACAAGAACCAACATACGTCTGCACTTTAGACGAAACGAATGAGGTGTCGAACCTTGATCCAGAAGAGCCATGGTACAAAGACATCAAAGACTACCTAGAAACTGGCGAATACCCTTCTAGCGCAACAAAAGAGCAACAAAGAGCTCTGAGGCGTCTCGCATCTCAATACTTACTTCAAGGCAGAGAACTCTACAAGTGTCACTACAATGGTCTCCACCTACTTTGTATCACTCAACAAGTAAGCAAAACAATCATGGAGCACGTCCATGACAGAATTTGTGGCACCCACATGAATGGTAGGCTCTGGCCTCTATGATCATCAAGTTGGGGTACTACCGGACCACCATGGAAAGGGATTGCACGCAACACGTCCGTACATGCGAGACCTGCCAAAAATACTCCAATGCACAGCATGTTTCTCCGTCTCTCCTATTCACATTTGTCTCTCCGTGGCCTTTCTCTACATGGGGAATAGACATAATAGGAAAGATTACGTCGCGCAGGCAAGGAGATTACTTCACAAAGTGGGTCGAAGCAGCGTCATATGCTTAGCTCCAAGCTAAGCACGTGGCAAAATTCTTAGAAAATAACATCATTTGTCGCTATGGAGTCCCTCACGAAATTATAAGTGACAACGACACCTACTTTCAAGTACAATGCGCGGATCTGATTGCCAAATATAAGATTCAACACCACAAGTCATCACTATACAGACCGCAAGCCAATGAGGCAGTTAAAGCACACTAGTGGAAAAATGGTCATAGGTAACCATCGTTTTTGGGCTTTAGGTAACCAACATCAATGGTTACCTCTGTGACAGTTACCTAAACTCATTTTATTTGTAACCAACAAAATGTTGGTTACCAATAACATGTTATTTGTAACCATTTTCCTAAATGATGGTTACGAATAGAGCCATTTTTTATATTGACTATTAGTTTTGTTGGTTACCTAAAACACATTATATGTAACTGACACAACATTTGTTGGTTACCTATAAATTTAWTTATTTTATGTTTTTTGTTKGCTAATGAAGAGTATTTTTAACTCACATATGTTTGTGAGTTACATATGGTCAATATTAGATAATTACTTGTACTAATATCTAAATAAAAACAATATTATTAAATTAACAAATGTGAAATAATAGTATTATATTTAATTATAAATAATATTTTTTACATTATTTTCAAGGAAATATACATGATTAATAACAAAAATTAAATTCAAACTAATCAACTAAACATTTTAGGCCAAAGAAAGCCAATTACACGAATCATAATAGGCAAAAAAAATATGCCAGCTTCGAAGAAAATATCCAAAGAAAAAGGTTCGGATATCAAAGCCCAGTACTATGGAGGTAGGGGAAGTAAAAGGGTGCGAGGCTCGGCCAAAGGGTGCACTTACTAAGGCATCATCAACATCAAGGGCCTATTATGGCTACTATACATGCGCAACAGGCTCCTGTATTGGGCTCTGTGTCAGGTCAGCARCAACAAGGCAGGTAGCTCAATTCCTAATGCCCCAACARCAATGAGTAGTGATGTAGGTGTGGTAGCAGCAACTAGGAGTCGAGCAACAACAACAGCAAGTGGCAGCCTCGTAGTAGCAGCTTCGGAGGCCTGATGAGCCTGCCTCGGACTCTGTGCCATCACAGCAGCATCACCCATAGCGATAATGCCTAGGTTGGAAAGTGAGATGTGTATCAGTGAGATACCCTTGGGGTCAACATAGGCGTGTTGTTGTTGCTTACTTGATGAGGCAAATAGTAATCGTTGCAAACTCTAAATTAACGTACACCTGAAAAAATAAAATAAATGCCGCTAAGAAAAAACTCATGGATCAATTAAATACTACTACAAATTAACTAGAGACTGAAAAATAACTAGCAAAAGCTCATTGAGTCATATCTATTTGATCCTCATCTAGCATGTTTTCTTAATCAGGTTGACGAGACATCATGTCTAATTATGAAGGCTTGATATATGTTGAACAAATGCCAGGTGCTAAACATATGTTGAGAAAGGTAACTGTAAAAGGCAAATAAGTTAGCATGACACAAATGCAAAGACACACCAAAAAAACTTCTTATGATAACAAAAGCATATCAAGCTGAAATAGTGTTTTTGATAGACTAAGTAATTACCTGAATATATGCTCAAAAGATATCTAACGCCATGCATGCAAGAAATCGTATAATCTTCAAGCCCCTTAATCTTGTACATTAGATACAACCTGAGTAAGAGCTTGCAATGACCGTGCAATCATGATAATATATTTACAATGTATAAACAACAAATGAATCCTTAAATGCAAAGTATAGGCATATTAGACAAGACTACTAGTCTTAAAATGTGACCATACCTATAGTAAGACCAAAAACATGAAAACTTCATTCTTTCAAGAACTATATTTAATCAGCATCATATAGGAAATTCACAATGCTCAAATAATTTGAAAAAACAAATCATTTCATGGACTACTATCTAACTACTATTAGATATATCTAAACCAAAACCCAAGAAAGAATAAATCATGTAGACAATAATAAGCAATTAGCACACACATATATGATTAGATTAGCTATATTAACAAGGATTTTATTTTGTTTATCACTCAAAGTCACTTTATATCCCACACTTATTTCAAGAAGTTCCCTAATAGGGACACTAGCCTAATTAGTAGCTAGTATGTAAGTCAAAATTGATCACAACTACAAAACTAATGCAATAATAAAAGCCCTTAAATCACCCATATTTGACAGGGGTGTGGGGTTGGGTGGTTTTGGGGGCAAAATTAGTGGAGGTTGTGCAGGGTTTTGAGGTTGAATTTGAGCGGAACAGACATGTACADCTACAGTCTATCTTGGAATGGGTATAACTTTAAGCACACAACTCCAAATTGAGCGATTCTTGAGCCTAAATTTATTAACAATTCAAGATCTACAACTTTCATAGAGAAATTAAGAGCTAAAAAGAAGTACATAGTTGAGACTGAAGAAAAGAAATATACAGTCTCTGCATACTCTTGTAAAGTAGCATTTCAACAAAGAATAATAACTCAATTAAAACTAACAGAACGAATAATGTTCTTGAAGCAAGGTATATACGTGAAGCAATAATAATATTGTTCTAAAAYTAATCTATTAAGATAGAGAATGGAAAAAAAAGTCAGTATAAGTCAAATAATATATGTGCATACATCATCCAGGTCAATTTCTTTGATTGTTTCATCAAGATGACCTTCACCTAGACCAAATTCTTTGCAAGGCTGTTGAACTTCTTCAATTYYTGTCAAATACAAATTATTATACAAATAATCAACAAACCTGCATATAACAAATCGCTAGCAGTAAAACCTTGATAGCTTATAAGCAAATTTCGACCAAATTGCAACCAATCCCCACCCATATAACAACCTCAATCGCCACCAAAACAGTATCCCCTAAACGATCTAAAAACCCCATGCCTAAATTCAAACTCTAAACCTTATTAAATGTAAAATTCTACCCTAAAGCCTATTAATTCGAATACTAAACCCTTACTAATACACAATTCATACAAAAAATTCAAACCCTAAACCCTTACTAATTAACAATTAAAAGAAAAAAATTTCAAACCCTAAACCTTTAAATTAGAATTCGAAAAAAGCCTAAATTTGAAAGGGAGAAGAGATCGAGAAGAGAAAACCTTTGCAACTGAAGATTAAGAAATGTCGAGTGACAGTTGGCTTTGTATTGACAAATAGAGCGACGAAAGGAGGGAGATGGAATTGTGAGGGAGATGTGAATGTCGAATGGAAGCTAGGTGCCTGGTTTATTCGTGAGTGAAACATGGGTGTGGGGTGAGTTACTGAGTTTAATATGTTGAGTGCTGAGGGAGGGAAATCTAAAAATAAAAAAAAATTGAAGTGTGCGCTAATTTTTCCTTAGAGTAATACAACTACCTATAATTATATTTTGACTAATAATATTTGTAACAAACATAATAATATTAGTTACATATAATAGGTTTAGTTTGTCTAAAGAATGCAATATGTAACAAACATTTATTTTGATGGTTACTTTAATATTATTTGTAACTAAAATTACCGTGATGGTTACAAATAATATCTATATGTAACCAACTTTGTCAAATGTTGGTTACAAAAAGGTAATTTGTAACCAACAATCAGTGTGATGGTTACAAATAGGGGGTTACATATGTCAATTTTTCTACTAGTGCGCAGCTAACAAAAATCTCAAAACAATTATCTGTAATATGACGGAGAATTATCGAGATTGGCCGCAAAAGCTACACTTCGCTCTATGGGGTTATAGGACCGCTATTCGAACTTCAACAAGAGCTACTCCTCTCTCACTGGTCTACGGTGCCGAAGCTGTTCAACCATTAGAACTAGAGATCCCGTCTTTACACGTTGTCCTAGAAAGCAAGCTCTCAAAAGTGGAATGGGTAAGAGCAAGATTCGACGAGTTAGCTTTGCTCGATGAAAAATGGTTAGTGGCCTTGCATCATGTGCAAGCATACCAAAAAAGGGTCGAACGGTACTTCAATCAGCGAGTCAAATCACGAGGCATCAGAGAAGGTGATTTGGTTCTTAAAGCACTTCGCAAAATGGTCCTAGATCCTCGGGGCAAATTTCGTCCTAATTGGGTAGGTCCTTACATTTTCAAAAAGATCTTTGCCAAAAGGGGCAGTTCAACTAATGGACATGAATGGTGATAATTTCTACARCCTCACCAACTTAGCCTAGCTAAAGAAATACTACGTCGAAGGTATGCACGCGCACCGCGTCTCAGCAACACAATAGCACCATGCATCAGAACTACGGATGGCCTGATTCCTTATGGGATACGTAGGCAGCCTCTCCCTAGGGCTCGGCCACAATAACAAGTGCCCTACTTGTTTTGGGATTAGAAAGTGAACAATAGTCAAGCGGCAATCGTACRAAGTTTTCTTYAACATGCTCAAAGTAAACACAATGTATAGAAAGCAATGCAAGTKTGTAATTTATTACTACTTCTGACTAAAATTGAGTAACTACAATACAAAAGGAAACTTCAAGCTCCAAGTTCACTTATTACATGCAAAGGCGGCTCGYAGGTCAATCGCTTTGTTAACTCATAAATAAAAAACATTAAATTAAACAAGAGTTGTGGGAAAAAGCAATCACTCCTTCCTCTCCTCTTCTTGTTCCTTGGCTTCATCCTTCTTTGCACCCGTGCTCTCACCTTTAGGCTTCCTCACCCATTATTTGCGTCTCTTGGGTCTATCCTCCGCAGCAGCCTTTCCTTTTCCTTTAGCATCACTTCTAAGCACCTCTTTAGGCCCAAGTCTTCTTTCATCAACATTTGAGTCAATCCTCAAAGGAGAAAGTCTTTCAAGCCTACTCCCAATTGGCACCTTTTTAGGACCAAGTCTGTCCTTAGCAGAAACAGCTCTAGGCTTAGCAGCAGGGGTCTCAATAGAGTCACAGCCCAGTCTCTTACTCTTAGCATGGTCCTTCTGCTCCGCACGTCTTACCTTAGAACGGCCCATCACATCAATGGCATGCATCCAGACATGGTATTGAGCAAAAATCTTATGGTCACCTCGAGCAAGTGGGGTCACCTCAAGTGTAGAATGGGGTTCCCAGTATTTCTTCCACTCTATTGCATTGCCCGAACGCAAGGGCTTGTCCTCAGGACGAACTGTGTCAACGGCGGAATAAGTTGAACTTTCCCGAATTGCCTCATCGCCCTTGAGGGGAAATAAAAGGTTAACATGGTCAAGCTAGCCACGCGCACACATGGAGACAAGCGAGTATGCACCATACTCCTAATACCCCACCAAGGGACAATCCACCGCACGAGAATGCCACGGTCAACAAAGAGAAGAATCCACTCATGCTGAGATTTGTTGACATGGACCCTCTTACGGTAAAAAAATCTCTTAGCAGAGTATCTGATAGGATTTTGGGGCGCCTCAACTAGGCTGAAATTCTCCATTAGCCAAATCTGTCAAATAACAACATCATGTGCAATATGTAGTCATCGTATTAATAAACAAGCAACAATGTTTGTATAAATGCACTATTTTGCAAATATTCAGACAAAAATATTGTACCTACAGCAAAAATGGGCATCCAGACAAAGGCGCATGTGCATCCTTTTTAAGACAGTCAAGCATCATGAATAACTCCCTCGTGCACAACGGCATAGGAGTGCGGCTAGCCTAGCATTGCTCAACAATAGAAATTATGCTAGCATGACCAACATTTGGCTTGTCGTGAACAAATAAGAAGCGCGCAAACAAGCAAATCATAATTGCACGTCTACGATAAACTCTATGGCAAGAGGCATCACTAGCAATGTAATCAATTAAGGCAAGCAAGTCAATTTCCCGACCATGCACAATGCGTCGTGAAATAGTTAAACTAAGTCTCAAGTATCGCTCGTATTCGTCAACAAAGTGATCCACAATATTAGGGAGACAAGGGAGACTTCAAACAGGACAAGCAATAAGAGAACCAAGCTCTTCAAGCAAAGGAACAACTTCTTTCTCCCGAAGACGAAAGAAATGCATTAATGGGTCCCACAAGCTTATAGTAACATAAAAAAGGATTGTATCGAAGCTTACATACCTTAAAGTCAAGAGAACATCACAATTCAGCCTTGCAAGGGCCTCCCTTTCACGAGCGTCCAAGTTTCGGAGCACATCATCCAAAGCATTACCAAAGTCTCTCTTCATTTGATTTGTTGCAAAATAATTCAATGTAATGAATTAAATGAACTAAAAGCAATGTAAGAGAGGTTTTAAAGCACTAAGGAGGTTGTAATAATGAATTAAGGCGTACATAAACCCCTATTTATAAGCAATTGGGCCGAAAAAACTTGCAAAGTTAAAAATCGAGCAAAATCAAGCAAATTCTAGGCGAAATTGCCGCAATTATGCCCCGTTTTGGACGATTATGCTCCTTTAGGTTGCTCCCATGCACTTTGGCATGCATTTCTTTGTCCAACCTAGGTCCTTCCCTACTTTTTCAAGGAGGAATGAGCCGACATTTGCCTCAACAATGCAACGCAGCATACACAAAAACACAAGATGATCGACGTTGTCTTAGAAATTTAAATACATGCATTGCATATAGTTAGCAAGTTGGCTTTTGCGATTCGTAGTCACAGCTCAATGAGTTGTGTCTAGAGTCGTACACAAGTCTAGGCATATTTACACAAACACTTGAGTCTAAGTTAGAGTCGAGTCAAGTCAAGTGACAGGCTTGTCGCGTACCTATCAAAAATAACCTATGAAAACTAACTAATGTAGCTAGTGGTAACGGGGTCGAATCAACAAGGAAGCAACAATTAATTATTAACTAATTAAAGCATCTAGATTAGTAAAAGAGTCTTTGATTGATTATATTAACTACTACTAATGAAAGCAATGAATTAAATAAAAATAAACTATAATAAACTAAAGTCTAGGGCTATGGTTCACTGTAACAACAAATTAACAATAATTGGGTATCAACAATTCACAATAAGACACAATCGAACAGGATCAAAGTTCTCTCGAATCGAATGAACCATAGAACTATTCCTAACCGTATATCTTGACCTAGAAAATAGTGACTAATCCAATTATGCAATTAAGTCGTGCACTACCTAATTGAATAACATGAAGAACAATCAAATAGGAATTATATTGTTAACTTGTTAATTATGAATTGAATCAAACCCAAAACATGCTAATTATATTGTTATAGATCCCCAATTGCCCTAGGAAGAAAAGTACTCAAGCATAATTAAATCAATAAAAACAATAGCAATAATAAACCTAAGATCATCATGAAATCTTATAAAAATAATACTAACAATCAACAATAATCAATAGCAAAATAATAACAAAAATAATAAAGAAGAAATTAATGGAAAATACTTTGAGTGCTTGAATTTATGGAGAAAATAAAACTAGGTTTTAATGTGAAAGAAGAGAGAAAAAAATAATTCTAAAACTAAACTAATCTAATAATCTAGTATCCATCAGGATCTCTCTCTTTAAATACTACTAATTCCCTAAGATAGATGGCTTGCTAAAAATATAATTATATCCTTGTGAATAAAAGACCAAAAGAATAATTAAAAATCGGTAAAATCGAGCCTGAACCGATCGATTAGCCAAACCGATCGGTTCAGGGTAAATCGCGCAAATTCGCTAGGCTAATCTACCGAAGGCCATATCTCGAGCTTGGTTGTCCAAATTAGGCATATGACCTATCAAATCGATGCTCTCGAAGTCTAGTTTCCAATACAATTAGAATCACACCAATCCAACATACGAAACGTGACTTATGACCAAAAGAGTGAGCATATGTCAAAATCGATGCTTCGCAACGATCATTTTTCGCGTAGCTCCACTCCTAGCTCCTCACTACTCCTTCTAAGGTTCCGTAGTGCTCGCAAATGAGTCCAAAGTCACTCAAAATCAATGAAAGCAACCGAAAACTCATTCAAACACTAAACAAAYACATTAGTAGCAAAGAGGGTCTTAACGAGGCCAAAAACCATGCAAAATAGCAAGAGAATGGGGAGAAAAACCATATATCAATACAATACATCATCAAGTGAAGTAAAAGTCAACAAATAAGTCTAAGAAGGTCTAAGCTAAGTTCTAAAATCAACCAATGCAAAGCTAGGGTCACCCTCCTTCCCTAAAGGTGACAGGTATATCTACTGCTCGAGACATGTCGAAAAGCCGAGTGAAGCTATCACTTGCAAAGTAGACTCATCCAACAACTCATCAAGGAAAGAAACTACAGAAGGGGTCCTTGGTACTGTAAATTGAGTCGAAGGTCTGGGCTGAGAACGAGAAGTTGACGCGCTGCTCGTGAGCCTAGTGCCCGATGAGAAGTCTATCCCGATCGGAGACTGGTCTCATCCGCACATCACCATCGACGACAGTATCCTCATCGTCGCCCTGACGAACCCGCAAAAGGATTTTCAAGTCAAAAACAGGTTCCTAACCCTACTAAGAATTGAAATTACAAGATTTGGTGCACTTACCAAGTCTCTCAGCTGACAGTAGGAATGCCTCCAAGCATTTATCACTCCTGACAACCTCACGATGACTATCTGAGGCATCTATTTCACAAGTCAAGCAAGTAAGCACATGAGTAAATACTGGCATGAAAGGACAAAATCAAACAAATAAAGCGTCCCCTACCTGACTAGCTCCAAGGGGCATCGAGTTCTGAGCGTGTCTAGCACCTAGAGGGCCATGCTCAACAAACTCGTCCAAGCTAGTACAAATCCTCAAGTCAGCAAAGGGGATCTCCCCGAGGTTGTAGTCAGGCTGCACAAGCCAAGATAAAGTTAGTGCACAAATAACGGAAAGCGAATGCAAAGAAAAGGTGTTGATAAACAAGACTCATATCTCGGCACCTACCTCGACTCGGGGGGCTAGCCGCTCTACAATAAAGCGCTCATAGGTGTCCTAACCCCTAGCACCTAGCAAGAGCTGGTACTCCATCGCCTCACCATGACTCAAGTCATTATACAACGGGTGGTAACTAGCAGATCCTCATCCATCATAGTGTCTGGAAGATCATGAGGCACTGTAGGCTCAGAACAACTATGCTGCATCACCCCACACTCCCCAAGGTACCAAACAGGCCCTTGAGGCCCCATAAGATACATCGCCTTTTAGTAAGCTTGGCCGCCGCAGCAAACCTCCTCGGCCTTGCGTTCCCTACTCGCCTCCATGGGCGCCACTCCACCTGCAGCAAGATGTGGTTAAAATCACAAACATTCAAAGAAAACATGCAAGTAAAAGGCAATGAAGCTCACCTCAGTTGGGTTTAGGCGACGGGAAATCCTCCCAGGCTATTGGAGTTCGCCGGTCTAAGACGGAGTGTCTTGGGGTGTCCACTGCATCATCATAGGCCACCGAGCAGGTTGTGCATAGGGAGACAACCTAGGCACCAAGCCCATGCGTGGAAAGTACTCATACACCCAGAAATGCAATTACAGCTAACAAGATCTGACAATAGGGTAAAATCAAATACAAATAAGGCGGTAAAAGTCAAAGAAAATTACCTCAAGCACGCTCTACCAATCGGCTAGTGCAGGAACTGTAGCGCCATCCAACTGACGACAACACATCCTCATGGAATAGACCAGAGCAGCATAGCCGAATCCGCCCCAATCATAGGAGGAAAAAGCAGAAAAGTCCTCCAGGATAGGGAGAAAGCGAAGCTGAACCCTACCTCTTGTGCCCTTTTTGGGACACAAAGTTGTGCAAAGCATCACCATGATAAAGATCCTAGTTGACTGCTCATCTGTGGTACCCACTAGCTCTAGACCATCCATGAGCACTCTCTGCGATGCCCTGTTGTCCACGCTCTCAGTTCGCAGACGAGAAGTGATCGGACCTAGCCAGTCATCTAAGCGTGGATCAGAAAGCTTGATCTCTCTATCCAAATGGACAAGCTTGTCGGTGAAAGCAAGTCCTGTAAGCATGGCAAAGTGATATGGGGTCAAATCCATTTCCCCCCATGGGAAGTGAAAGGTGTTCATGGTGTCTTAAAACCACTCTATCAAGCCGAACACCGAGATCTTAGGAGCAAGCAAGTACGACTGGCAAGTAATGCTAAGGATGAAGTCATAAAAGCCGCAATGGCCGAGGATGTCCCACATTCCTCCGCGACACTCAAAGAAGTCTTTGAGGAATAGATCGCCAATAGTGTGAGAAGTTCCATACGTCCGAGTATGGTAGTCACTCTGCACAAGGGATGACACAAGGGTTAGCAAGCAAGACATAACAAAAAGTAACTAGAYAAGTGAAAGCAACATACTCGTMCATTCTTCGAACGAGTGGAGATGTGATAATMAGGGAAACAACGCAACTCTGAGTTGTYCCAATCGGTCAYCTTCCATCTCTGGCKGGAACTACGCACCTGCTTCCCTCTTCGGACTGSCATGCTACAAGMAAAATAGGGCAAAGATTCAGAAAATCAACGGGCAGCATAACGGTTATAAATGGGCATCTCGCATACAAACAAAGGGGCCTCCGGGGACTTGCAACTAATCAATACAACCATGGTCGAAGGAAATGCACAATTTCCTAGCAATCGAAACCATAKGCAAGCAACTAAAGGGTGAGAAAGAGCACTTCTTCTCCCAAGTGAATGTACATGGCTAACGGAATGTACAATTCCACTCATGGACTCTATATGCCACGAGGATTTTGAGGTGTATACACTCACTCATGCGCCATAATCCCCCATTAAGCAAGCAATCACCATTAACAAGCACTTTTTCAAGCTTTAAGCTACTTACAATGGTGAAATCATATACGGGCGTTCTCATTGTTTCAAATAGGAATGGAAAAGCTTAATCTATCATCAACAAACAAGAATAAGCAAGGCATATGCATAATTCAATAAGACATGGGCATGACAASCTACTATTCATCATCTTCTCCAAGTAGTAAGCTTACAATGGCATAACTCATTCAAATTTGCACTAAATTTGATGAAACAAGTTGCAAAAGATTCACAAAATCATGAATAAGCAAAAGCATTCAACAATTTCAAGCATACACAAGCAAGGGAGAAAGCCCCAATTCAATTGCACAAATTGACAAGGCATATTCAAATGGCAGGATTTTGGATAATAAATTGTAACTTACAAGTGAATTTCAAGTTTGTAGTAATAAACTTACTTGAATTTGAGATTTGATGAGCAAAAGAGACCGTTCCAAGCAATTCCAAGATGCAACAATGGAGTTTGGAGAGTATTTGAATGAAACAAAACAAAGAGAAAATGGCAAATCAAGCAAAAGTGCCTTAAAATCCACGAAATTCAGCCAAAAAAGGCTGAATGCAAGGCGTAATTGTGCCCAACTTCTGCCTATTTTTGGCTCGTTTTTCGAGCCATTTCTCATGCGCCCACTTTTACGCGCGACGCCCGTTGCATTCAAATGTCGTTGGTACTTCCCGGCAATCCCAACCAACTTTCAAAGTCATGCACAATGACCAAAATGCCCCTAAGTAAGCAAAATAGGCCCGAAAGTCGTCAAATCGATACAAAAATACACTCGTAATGCTACGATGAGCCGTAAATGAATACAAAGTCAAAACTAAGCAATAGTCGCGATCAAGCTAAGATTTAAAGCAGATCAAAGTCAAAGAACACATTCCCAAGTCAAAGTCTCATCATCCTCACAAAAACCAAGCATTAGCCCGACTGTGTTACACGACGCAAGCACCAACAAAAAGACATTGTTATACGCAATTGTGACTATACGCGATGTTACCTCCATATTAATCTTCCCGAACGACTACCCGAGATAGGATAAAGCAGATCACGCATGCACCATCAAAAACACATTCACTATATGCAATCGTGGCTATACGCTGCGTTATCATTATATTAATTTTCCCAAACGACTAGCCGAGATGGGATGCAGCAGATCAAGCACGCACCAGCAAAAAGATATTCGCTATACGCGATCGTGGCAATACGTTGCGTCATTATATTAATTTTCACGGACGACTAGCCAAGATGAGATAAAACAGATCAAGTAAGCACCAAGTCCAAACGGAGGCAACGATACAGACACCATTTCATCTTCCCTAAAGAAGTCTAAAAGAAGGCATCGATACGAACACCGTAGCAATTCCCCATGAAGTCCTAACGGAGGCATTGGAGTGGACATTGAGATAGAAATCCCCCAGGAAGTCCTAACGGAAGTATCAAGGCGGACAACCAGTTAGCAAAAGGCCACCGGTGGAATCAGAACCTTAGGTGAAGATACTATCAGCTCTTACAAAAATCCCCTATGGAATATGAACCATAGGTGGAAACGCAATCAGTGCTCGCAAGAACAACTAGTGGAATCAAAACCATAGGTGGAAATCTTCTCAAAAGTCACCGGTGGAACCAGAACCATAGTTGGAGTTACAGCCAATCCCCAGTGGAATCAGAACAATAGGTGGAAGCACAGCCAATACTTGCTAGTGGAATCAGAACCATAGGCAGGAGTACGAAATCGCCTGTGGAATCAGAACCATAGGTGGAAGCACAGAATCTCCGATGGAATAAAAACCATAGGTGCAAACGTGTGCAAAAGCATTAGCAACAACGACAAGCAACCAACATGCAACTGCAGGTGAAGGTAAAACTAACGCATTTGTTTTGTAGGTACCGAGTACTTTGGCTTTCATTTTACGAGTTTTTCCTCTCTGCAAACTCAGCCAAAGTGGGGGCTTCTATAGATACCTACATTTTATCCTAGCCTAAGACGGACAATGATAAGACACCCCTTGCAGCACACAAGTCAAATCGAGAGATTTGGGGCCTTGACATGACTTTAAAAAGGAAAGTTCCCTTACACCGAGCAACCCTTCCAAGCATTTAGTACCTCAAAAAGTAAGTTTTCATTTTCAAATAATTTAAATAATTTTTAGACATTTTTCTAGAATTTTTTAGGATTTTTCTAAGCATTTTTGCATTTTTTCGGAGTTTTCGGCAATTTAATTAATTTTGAAATAATTAATTAAATTATCAAAATAGCTCCAAAATTCACGAAGTTTTAACCCAAAATATTACATTTCATATGGAATTTTTACATATTTTCCCATAATTTTTCGATTTATGATTTAATATTTACAAATTTCTTAAGCAAAAATGCAAAATCGAGCACAACGGACCACCCCGGGACATTTTGCCTTGAGAGATCATCCCAAGGAAGCCAAATATCCTGAGAATTGCAATATAATCAGATGCAATCGTATAAAACCACACGCATATTTTATTTGATTTTATCACGATTTTATTTCATTACGATCTCACTATTTAAGGCAAAACAAATCGGCCAAAATCAAGTAAATACTGGGTGCAATTGCGCCAAGTTTTGGGCGTAATTACGCCCAGTTTTGCGCGTAATTGCACCCAAACCTTACCTTCTTTGGCCAATTTCGGCCCTTGCTAATAAATACAAACCCCCCTACGGCCATTCCACAACTTTTCTGAATCCTTAGACGGTCCAAACTCCCTCTCTCTCACGTCCAAAATCTCTCTCACTCCAATACTCTCTCAAACACATTCAAAAACACTCTTTCGCATTAGATCTAGGTGGTTTTCAAGGGTTTTAAGGCTCGACAAGGGTTCCTAAGGGTCCGAAGCTACGTCCTTGGTCTTCGACATCGTGTTGCGAGTTAGGCTTGAGGCCAACGTCTCAATTTTAAAKCCCCTTTTGCATGCTTGTTTAGAAATTTGACTTTCTATGTAATTTGCATGTAATATTGATTAACAAACGATTTGACAATTCAAATTAAAAGCAACCTTAAGGCATAACTTTCAATTCCTCGCACGAGTGCTTGCTTACTTATCTCACACGTATAATATGCTTTAACAAGGACCGGCAAATTTCGTGTTCTCACGCCTAATAAGATTACTATGGACAACCGGCATTAGGCTCCTGGAATATGGAATTAACAACACATGCCAAAACAAACTAGACACTATCTGCATAGTATTCTGTTAAACAACCCACCTAGTAACTTTGCATGCTTAGAGTTTAAAACGGAAACTAATTTGTTGTTGTCTTTCGGAGAATGAACTCACAATAACTGAGTACAGGTCGCTAGGCGCGGGGGGATGATGTGTACTACTTCACCCTTACCCTTGTCCCCAATCCAGACCTTTGGTGCACTACCAGACATGGAGTCCTTCGCCTTACTATATGCAATTATAGGCAAGGCTTAAAATGGGTTCCGCAGCTTCCCAAAAGAAGTGCGGTGGCGACTTCCTTTACTCATTTCGAGTATAAACACACAACTCCAGGCATACTCACAATATGCAAAAGGCAAGAATTCAATTCTAGCAAAAAAATCGAGCCGCAATTAAATTGTACCCCCCGGAGCAGAGGGACCGGACCCAGTTCGGCCCGGTGACGCCCTGACGCCAAACAACTTGAAATAACTTTCACTCTTGGTGTCGGTTGACTTTCAAGTGATAGAGTAATCCCTTCGTCATTAGGCAAGGTCCTCATAAGCACCCTAGAAAAATCATGGTTAGTATCAATTAAATACGCATCGACATCAACACAAACTACCTCATATTCATGATCATTATGTAGTATTACTTTCTGATGAAAAGTAGAAGGAATTGCATAAGTTTAGTGCAACCATTCCCTTTCGAGAATTACATTGCAATTACCTTCCCCTCTTACTACAAAGAAAGCTTACCAAGTCCTAGACATGCATACTTAAACATATATGCATGCTAAACCTTCAATACTCTCTGACTTGGCATTGAATGCAGTGATACTAATCCTGAAACTAGACAAATCCTTCCTGCCTTTCCAATTTCTTGAAAACTGACCAAGGCATAAGATTGATTGTATCACCAGTATCAATTAGTACTTTGCCTAGTTTAATACCGTCTATATTAACTGTGACATACAAGAGATTACTATGTGAGTTATCCACACTGAAAATCTTTTATAAAGTGCTCAATAACTAACTGTTCTTGCTCTTTAGTTACAGTGTCCATAGATGGTGCTAAACTATATCCTTTATCCAATTTATCCTACTCTACTGAATTAGTAAAGATCTTACCGGTAGCTTCAGCTTGGTCCATTTCATTAGCCCACGAGTTATCGTTCTACTTGGCCCACTGTAGGGCTTCGCCCCGCCTTAGGAGGGGCGTGACCTCAGCTTCAGTGTCAAGGAGTTGAGCCATGGAATCCGCATGTGAATGCGTTGGGGTGTGTTGTCGAATTGAGGGGATCGCCACCGTGCCTATATAGGTTATTCACGGACGCCCGAAACATTGGTGCCAAACTAGTGGCCCCACAA
>SNQN01007744.1:8688-23470 GCA_008642245.1 Bassia scoparia | reverse complement strand
TGTAGATCCTCCTGAATCTTTAAGCTTCTCATTCTCAGTGTGCTAACCCTCGGTTTTTTTAAAGTTTCTTCACCAGCATGCCCATCTTCCTCCTTTAGCTGGCCTTCTATAGGACAAGGAGTCCTCCATAGTCTTCTTCGCTTCATTAAGATCATTGATTTTTCGTGCCTTAAAGTCAATCATCAGCAGCAGCTTGAGGCTCCTCTGTTTCCAGCCCAACTCCTGTTCCATCGTTGCCCTTGTCCCTGGCTCACCAGGTCTTCTTCTCATCCACCAGCCTGGGAGATGGTACTCCTGACGCCCTAGCTCACATGCACTCTCTCACCTCTGCATGAGAGGCCCTCCTCATGCTTCATATCCTTGTTCCAGGCCACTGCCTGCCCAATCTGCTTATTCCTGTCTGAAGCAGGCAGGAGAGCAGGAAAACATGGAAAGCAGGCCTCATAGCTCAGTAAGCAAGTTGATGAGCCCATATTGACAGTCATGCACTTTTAAAAGCACATTCCAGTATAAGTAAATTAACATTGCAAATAATACAATAAGGTGAACAAAGGATATGACTCAAAGGGAGGGAACAAGTTACCTGAGAGCCAAAGGTGTATACCTCGGAGAGGTGGTTTGCCACCCTATCAACCATCCATGATCAGGGGCATCATAGGGAAGAGACTGCAATGGAAAAGCAGTTCCTTGGCAACCAGGCTTGTTTTTTCTCAATGTGGGGCCAGAGAAAAAGGCCCCTGGGTAAGTTCTGGCCTCCCCAAAAGCAATATTTACTGCAATGAGAGACCAGACACCACCATAGTAGGCCCAGAATGTAGGAGAAGCTGGAAATGAGACCATTGTTTGAAGTTAGCAGCTGCTGTTGCTGCTGTGTGTAGCTCTCTGTTGTTGTTGTGTTGAAAATTGTTGTTGTTGCTGAACAGAACTGTTGTTGTTCTGCTTGAGGTTTGTCGTGTTTGTGCTGAAATTAGTTGCTGCTGCATGCTGATCTTAAGTAGAAGAGCTGAACAAAGGTTGAAAATTGAAGGGAAGCGAGTTTTTCCTGCAGAGAAGAAGGCTGGCTGCCTGTCAGATGAGGAGATAACTTGGGAGAAAGGATACCAGTCCACACTGGATATCTGCAGCGGTCACCACCACCTAACTCCATTCAGCCCACTCTTGGATTTCAAGGCAACCTGGGAGCCAGTCTTCTGGTCTCCTCTTCTTGGCTTCTTCCCCTCATTCACTGTCGACAGACACACTCATCACATCTTCCTTACCCTTGTCACAGAGGATTCCACCTGGTGACTGGAAGAGGGCTACCACCTGAGCCATTGACACGCCGCTGGAGAACTACCATTTAGACACACCACCCTGTAGACAATCCTGCCCTTCATGGGAGAGGCCACCTTCCTGCAGGGAGGTGGAAGATGGTTATTGGAGCAGCTCAAAAGTCAGGCATCCTGAGCCTGCTTCTGGCTAGACCTGAGCTGAGCCAGATGAGGTCTCCCTCCACTCCCAGTGGGAGTGGAGCTCTTGTCTCCTCTCAGCTGCGGGGGGTCTGCTGGAAATGTCGCCCTCGTGCTTCTCTCCTCTGATTCCTCGGGAGCCCAGCAGCTTGGATGGGTCCTGACCAGCTCCGAAAGTTACTGCAGACATAAGTGACTGTGTTGGTCAAAAATTCTCTGAGGTTCCAGGGATCAGATAGGTTTGCTCCTCACCACGCCAAATACTTCCTCGTCGATCATCAGGTTGTCAAAGGTCACAATCTATCCCTCAAAGACACCCAGACTCTGAGAACAGGATTTGAAATGCTACCAGGATGGGGTGTCCTTTTCAAGTTCAGAACTGACCAGTCAATATTCCCCAAGCTTCCACTGCGACAAGAAACAATAATACACATGTCGTCTAGTGTGCTATTTAAGCCAAATCAGTTTTGTTAAAAGATATGTAAATGTGCATCGAGGAAAGTGAAAGGGAGTACAAAGACTTCAGTTGCAACTTAGACTTACTTCTGGACCCACACTTCCTGCCTCAACCCCAGCTCCAGGTAAAGCTCCAACCTTCAACAGGTCTTCAAAAATGGAGGTAACCATAGTTTTGGACGGTGGGGCTCTACCTTTTGACCTGGCCCCAAAACCTTGAAACCACCGGAAGGTGGTCCTCTCCCTTGTCAGTAGTTAGACAGCTGGGAAAGGCCTTCCTTCTCAAGGAGCCCTTTTTCCTGTGAAACTCAGTTCTGGCTGGTATTATAGTAAGGGTGCTTCTCAGGCAAAGGAACCCTCAACCACAGCCATTGCTGTATTGTCCACTTCTTTTTTAAACCACCAACCAGGTAATGAGGTCGCTAGTATCATGCCACTCCCACCTCTAGATAACAGCCGTCATGATTGGGTCCCCTGTATGCCTTTTTAGCCAGAACAGAGTCCTGAACACCTGGTTGACATCCTCACTCCAGAGAAATGTGCAGACCCAGATGAAACTTATAATCCTCTGCATTTCTGCACTGGAGTAAATTTGGAACACGCCAAGCCCCACATTTCAAACAACCCTATACCAGGAAGGGGATGTAGTGGAAAAATCTGACTCCCGAATTCAAGGATGGGCAATTGTAATGGGGGGGGGATTCTGAAACCTCGCGAGATAATAAAATACCTTTCAGTAAGGATTGGGAAAAGGAGAAACTCAACAAGTAGCCAAAGCTGACCAAAACATACAATTTCACCAGCCTGATTGTCGCTTGGCGTAAGCCCTCTGTAGAGGGAAAATCACAGGGTCAGGCTAGTTTTTGAGCAGCCATCATTTCTTCAACATCTGCCCATCTCCACAGATGCTCCAGGGTGACTTCAGGTCCAGAATTATCTGTACTCCTGAGATTCCCCCTCTCATCTGGGGGCTCTGTCACGTGCCCCCTGAAGAACACTAATCCTCGAAGCGGTCCAAGCTTGTTCATTCTTCCTGGACAAGAGGAGCGGCTGGCTCGACAACACGGCGTGCACCAACTTACCCCTTCCGCATTCAACAAGCCCCCGCCAGTATCTAGTCCCAATGCCACCAGTGACCTCTTGTAGCAATCGCTGCCAAATCGTTATCCACCACTCCTCCTTATTACCATTTTGGAAACACCCGAGGCCATTCCAAGCCCCACCTGTAAATCTTGGGAGGCCTATGGGGGAATATTGGCGAAGCCACCTTATGTTCCAGAGCCCCCCTGGTGGTGAACCGGAGTGCTGTCCCTGGCCTGGCTCTGATGCCTTATTAAAACTCCCAGCCATGAGAGCTGGGTCTAGGAAGAGTCACATCCCTGCTAGACTGACCCCCGTTCTAGACGCCTAATTAAAAGGCCCTGTGATTCTACTATGGTTCCTTCATCCAGATATCAAGGATTCAGCGATTGAAGCTCGCCGAATGTCTCGTTCTTGAGATCCACCTTATTCCATTCACTGACATCCACGGTAACTATTACAATACTTGCGCGAACCATCTGGCGGACCCTCAACAATTGAGAGTCCAAAGGCGGAAAAATTAACAAACACCAAGCAATACAACACACCGCGCACTTAACAGGCACCCCACTGCGAGAGTCCCTAAATCACACTCGTACCTAAACCTCGGACGACGAAGCATGCCATCTTACATCGCATGTAATTCAAAGCATAGGACAAACATTTGCACCAGGGCGCGGAGCGGTGATCATATTGACACTGCGTTTTTGTCTGAAACTGGAGACCCCCATTTTATTGTTGTCCTCCACAATAGTGGCAGTTCCCAGCCAGAAACAAGAAGCCGACAGTGGCATATTCCCCAGAAGCTTGTCCTAATCCGTAATTCGCATAGCCATACATGATCCACCGGAACGTGGTCACTAGGATGGTACATCATTTGACATTACAGGGAAAGCGGACTAAAAACTCCATAGATGTGGAAAATGTTTCAAAGAATATGAGGAACAAATACCTGAGAGGCGTGTATAGGTCAAAAGCAAATTAAGGAGCTTGGAGTTTCTTTGGTTTCTATGATTTGTGAGTGAATGAGAATTGAGCTAGGGCCGCATAAATCAAAAGCTTCAAACTTTACATCTCTAAATGGTGGATTTGTCATATGGGCTACCTAAGAAGAGAAGATAACAAAAGATTCTTCTGAACTTCGTATAATCTCTCTAGTTCTTTATTCTATGTTATGCAATAATCTTATTGTTTTCTCTGACTAAACGGACTAAAGGCGGTAAATGTAAAGAAACTGATGGAGGTGACTATATACCACATACCAAACAAAATACAGCTACAGCGTCAATTATGGGTGTACAAAATTTACCATTAACTTAAAATTAACACATTGGCTTACAAACTCTACCCGCGAGTTATAGACGTCAACAATGCAGCGACACAGTCAACATTCGGTACTAGGTTGCCCACGAGGCACCAACGCTCGTCTTCAGACGCCCGACTTAAAAACCCGATACCATCCCCAGTTGTTCAGAAATGACGTCGCGGGGGCAGAACGCACGGCGTGCAAGCCCCCAAGTTTAATGCGCATTGAAACCGTGGGATGCAGGCCGCGCCCGTGTAAAATGCTACTAGAAATTCTGGTTTGTTGTGTAGTCTTGGCGGGAAAATTAAACCTACGACACGGGAGCCGAGCAGACTAAATTAAATGACAGGACATGACTGCGAGAGCCTGCCCCAGGAGGCGCTGACGGACGCCGCCGGCGGGCCTAAAAGTTGTGCCTGGGCTTCAATGCGCCCTAAAATGATTCGGACTAAAAGAGGATAGGGCTACTTGCAGGCCGCCTGTGACGACGCACAACTGCGTACAGAGGAGGCGAAATAAAAATACTAGCGCACTTCAGATAGCGAAAGGACAGAAGACGGCGCTAGGTGCGAAACTAAAGAGGCGCCATCCGTGCCAAAAACGTATTCGGTAGAAGTTTTTGAGGACTTCCACTAAGCAGCAGCGACAGTTTAGCACACCAAAACACCCGCGCGCCGCCACAAAACTGGACTCGGTGCAACCCTCTACTGAACTATCAGACTTTCAAACGGCCTAATCGCAACTTCTATCGCTGTGCTCAGATCGCAGCTGTAGATTATGTTGGAATAGAACTTCGGGAGATCTATCTCCAAATGAAAGACCACTACTCTCACCACAAATTCAAGTATACAAAAAGATAGGCGTTCAAGAAAGAATAATGATTTAGAGCAAGAGTTTCAACTAGTAAGCCTTTAAAGATCCAACCAAGCAACGACAAAGCCAAACCTACCAAAAGTATGGAAAGCATTAATACCAACATTGACCGAACATCCTACGGGACTGTCCAAAACGAATTACCCACAAAGCTTGTAATTTAGTGTACAAAGTAGAAAAGGGAGAAAACCAAGGAAAAACCTACAAAAAACCACCTAAAACTAACAAAGCTTTGCAAAACTATAACAAAGTGGAATCTAACCAAAAGGTTAGTAAAATAATATATATCGAAAACACACATAATGGCCAAAATAAGGAAGAAAGAAGTGCCTAAATGTGACCATTTTTGGCACTTATCACCCTACTGCGGTTATTCCAGCTGCTGCCTCTCRAGTAGTGGTTGTTGCCTATCCAACCGTGGRTGTTGCCACTGTTGTGACTYCTACAACCGTTGATGCTGCCACTGTTGCCGTGCCTGCCCTGGCTGCTATAGTGGTGGCTGCAGSTGCCRTACTTGCTGTTGGACAAGCTGATGGTTTTACAACGATGGTGACYGCTTCTTTGCCACCATTGGGATCCTTGGATGAGAGCTTTCAACCTGTAATTCGACCTGCTCAGCATGGTGTTATGAGTACTATGGTGACCCTGCTTCAAAATGGGTTTGATGTCTCAGTTCAAGATGTTGTCGGAGAGGGTACTAGTGCGAATAATCCAAGGGTGGTTGGCCATGACCCCCCCTATTCCACATGGATAGCCTTCTTTGTTGGAACGTGAGGGGGGCGAATAGAGCTAAAAAAATAGGCTACTATTAAATCTTTTTTGGGTAGTCAAAATTTTGGGTTTGTTGCTCTCCTTGAAACTAAGGTGAAACCTTGTTCTATGGGTTCACTATATACTTCTTTGTTTCGAAATTGGTGTTTCTCCTCTATTGTTGTACCACTGGACGGATTGTGATCTCTTGGAATCCTTTATCTTTTGATGTGGGCATTTTCTTTTCTTCTGATCAATTGATGCATTTGGTTCTATCTCCTAAAAGTGGACTTCCTTCTTTCTTTTGCTCTATTATTTATGCTCATAATGATAGGCATTTGAGGGACTTGTTGTGGAATGATTTGCAATCTTGTTCCAAGAGATTCCCCGGCCCTTGGCTACTTTTGGGAGACCTGAATTGTGTTATGCATACTAATGAGCGAATTGATTCCATTGTTAAGTCTTGGGAACTTGTTGCTATTAGAAATTGTATGTCTGCTTGTCGTATGCAGGATGTTGCTTCTTGTGCTAACTTCTACACTTGGAGTAACAAACGAGATGGGTTAGATAGAGTTTCTTCTAAGATTGACCGAGTAATGGCTATTGACTTATGGATTGATGCTTACTCTACTACTACTGCTATCTTTATGAATGAAGGTGTTTCTGACCATTGTCCTATGTTATTACATTGTGGTGATACTATGGGAGGCAAGAAACCTTTTAAATTCTTCAGAATGTGGCAATCTCACCCCACTTTTRGTGAGAAAGTTGAATCTTGGTGGCGTTCTACTTGTCTTGGGAACAGTATGTTTCWGTTGGTGTCCAAACTTCGAATTGTCAAACATGGTCTCAAGGACTTGACTAAACTGGGATTTTATGATTTGCAGGTTAAAGTTAATATGGCTTAAAGACATTTGATGGAGTCTCAGGAGAGGGTTCATCTGAATCCTACTGACCCGACTCTCATTGATGTAGAGAAAATGGCTGCACAGGACTATCGTTCTGCTTTTGATAACCACTGCCTTTTCCTTAAACAGAAGGCTAAGGCTCGATGGATTAAGGAAGGTGATTCAAATTCCGCTATCTTTTACAAGATGATWAAGCAGCAAAGGTTGCAGAATACTATTCATGCTATTCATTCTATGGATGGTACTCTTCACACATCTTCTTCTAGTATTGGGGATGCTTTCCTTGGCTACTACAAGGACCTTTTAGGCTCTTGTCCTCTGGATAGGTTGGCTGTCAATCCGGATATTATTGCTTGTGGGCCGCTTCTCTCACAGGCTCATAAGGATTTGCTATCTGCTCCATTTACTGATGTTAAGATTAAGTGTGCTATGTTCTCTATTTATGGGGACAAGGCACCGGGTCCCGATGGTTTTGGTGCCCATTTTTTCCGAGATAAMTGGGATATCGTTGGTACTCATGTGACTCAAGCTATTCGGGATTGTTTAAGGTCTGGGAAGCTTCTAAAGGAAATCAATACCACTTTTGTAACTTTGATACCTAAAGTTTCTTGCCCCAAGGATGTTTCTGAATTTTGGCCTATTTCTTGTTGCAATACGATCTACAAGTGCCTTTCATCTTCAAAAGGTCGTCTGGCTTGGCAAAATAAAATTTGAAGAAGCTTAAAAAATTTAAAAAAACTAAGATCTATAGTTGCAGAAAATCAAGGGGCTTTTGTATCATAGAGTAAGGCTATTTATTCTTGGACATAAACATATAAATAGCGAACATATATGTAGGGATCTGGCCCCGAGGAACACTAACTTGATCCCGATCTTCCATATAATGCACCTAGTTTGCGCATATCCCATAAAGATTCTTGATATGCCAGGAAGTGCCTATAATACGTTGTTGTATAAAAAATTGGCGGTTTCCTAGAGGAGTTTATGTAGGTGTGTGCGGGTTTTTCACGTGTTTTCACTTGTGTTAGTAAACAAATAAACACATCACACAATTTGCTGCATTGTACAATTAATGAAGTAAAGTAACACTCATGATGTGTCTTGACTCACCATCGTGAGGATTAGGCTGGGTATGCGAAGGTAATGGTTGATCCCAATACTTAAACTCCCACTCTTCCGGCCTTTTGGTGGCTCGATAATGGGGATACTTGCCGGACTTAGTAAGAGGTTCAATCATTGATTCAACATGTATTCTCTTCCATGTCATCACTAGTTGCAGACTTCTCATAAAGCGCACACATAGTGCTTTTTACGAAGGGATGACATGAGTCCCTCTTACTGAAGTTTATAAGGAGTGCATTCAATAAAAGCCTTGTGTTAGCTGCTTTTGCTATTTTCTCTGACACTACTGGCTCACGGCTAATTATTCATAAGTCAGAAATTGTTTGCAAGCCAGAACGTCGTTGGAATATTCAAGAAAGTGTGCATGCTAGTTCTTGCTCTTCCTTGGGGCCAGAGTCCTTTAGGTACTTGGGGGAGTGTCCCGATATTCTAAGAAAATTGCTGCTAAGGACTGTGATGTCTTGGTTGCATAACATGACTACACGGATTAGACTCTAGAGTTCGCAAAATTTATCCTTTAAGGCTAGAACGCCAACTCGTCAACCGGGTGACTAACAGAGTATTCATCAATTAATAGTAAGCGTGGAAATCCAGGCGACCACAGGACTTTTCATTCTTCCTGCTTTTGTTTTTGACTGATAATAATTGTGAATGTAGAGAATTTTCAAGAGTAATTTCTTATGAAGAAGAGCTGGCAACGAGGCTTAATTTCTAGATTACACTCTAATTAATGTTGATTGTAGTCATAAACTATTGGGTTGGGGATAGTGTGTTCCTAGGGAAAGACCCTTAAGACTCCAAAGTATGGTGGACTTAGCCTTAGGTGCTCTGTTCATCTCTCATCTAGATGTTTACATCTGTTGTGCGTACTTTTCTCTCTAAGTTAACCTGGTTAAGGACATTTTAGGATGCGTATTGTGTCTCAGTCAAAAAGGTAAGATTTGTGGAATGTTGTAAATGGATTCCATTCGGCGAAATACGCCCATTTTTGTACCTTGTATATATTGATTAGACCGACCCCGGCCGATTTTGGTCGGGGCCTATCATTACCCAATGATTTAGTGCGTTATTTGGAAAAATAAAATATTGTGAACGGCTTAAAATATCTTCTTATTTTTGGATTCAAGCTGTTATTTGCCCAGCCTATATCTAAGATTATTATGGGTGGAATGTCCACGTATTCTGCTTTTCCGTGTAGTGTATGCCAAACTACAGGTTGAAGTTTGAATTTGTAATAAATTGGTAACCCGCCGAGCTGCAATTTGATGTCTTGTGGAATGCTCGTGTTATGTTGGGATAGGTCTAATCAGCCTTTTCTCTTAAAACAATCGGAATCATTTACCTCTGTTTATGTCTCTTCTATTAGGATACACATTGAAAACAAAAAAAGGAATTAAGTTGCCAAAATTATGAAGAAAGCTTCTTGGTGCTCTTACTCTCTGCCATTTGTAGGAGTAGTGACGAGTCTCTTCTAGTTGATTTCATATCTGTTCATTTGTCTTCCGTAGCCTGTCAGCATGAACCTATTTTGGGATTGTGTCAATTCCTAAGGGGATTAAGGTTACAGTTGGAGAGTTCCAGGCCTTCAGTGTTTGCCTACTTTGTACGTAAGCCAGGATAAATTTGGGCTGTTGAGGAAACTTTCAGAAATTCTTCCCTTCATGTCCCTATGTGCCTAAACACTGCTATTCAAGCTACTAAGTGTTACAATAGTATTTTAGGATTTCTACCGAGCAAGATAAGGTTTTTCTGGGATGTATTCTTTGCCTTTTTATAAAAATAGATTGATTGCTCCACTTCGATTTGATTAATGATTGATTAGGTTAGTCAGTCTTCTTTTGAAGATTAATATGACAGTTCCTTCCCCAAGGAAAAACTTTTTCCCTACTAGGAGAGATGTGGAGGGCTTGCCACTTTGTATTAGTTTTTTTTTGTTTGGAGTTGAGAAGGCTTTCAAGCATATCTGTTTCTTTAAACATCTTTTTGCCCTCTTTAGGTTGTAAAACTCTGTTTTGGTTCTAATTTCTAGTTTACTACATTAATACTTTTATTTTATTGTATAAAAATAACAATTAAGAACTAATGATATAATAATATTGACTTATTTAATGGGAAGCTTTAAGGTGTCATAAATTGAGTAAGCGCAGAAAACATAATATTGTAGGACGGATGATGAATGTTGTTTTTAAATGTGTAATTTTAAGTGAGGAATTGATGCACACCCCGTAAAAATTAAACCTCCCAGGTATATACCCTAGACCTTAAGTAATAAAGTAACAACTAACTACTCCTGCCATATGCAATAAAGTATCTGCCTCTAAAACCATTAGTAAATTGATAGATTGTGTATGTAGTTCATTAAAAATTAAAAAACTAAAAACCCGACCCTAAATTAAATTAAACTTGATTAACCTAAGAAATTGAATATACATTTAACAAAAACCCTCCAATGCTAATCGAATATCACGTAACAAACTACTCCGTAGATAGATGCGCTGAAAACTGATTAACATAACAATTATTAAATGAGGACTACCTACATTGCATGTATAAATCCCACTCTTCATATCCACTAAACCCCTTTTGCCACACATACCATCTAGAGTATCTGAGATAACATAATTCTCTGAAAGGCTCAACTAAGTCAGAATCTTACTTGACCATTTCTCTTCGTTAAAAATAATGATAAAGTATTTAAACAATGATCACAGTTAGTCAAGGTTGTGCGTACTGTACCTTATAATTCGCAACCAACTATAATAGTTTTAGTTTATAAAATCCTCTATTCTATTTAATTTTTTATTTCTATGTATAATAATGAAAAGTATCATACTTCCAATTTTGTTAAATTGTGACTATTTAGAGCCACAGCGTCCTGCCTAAAGTAGAACCAGTAATTCCGCATGATATCTTCCATAGTGGATAACATGAGGGGTTAAGTCTCTAAACCCAAAAATCAACCCACCCACAAATTTGCCGATATATAACTAATACTTACTGCGTTTAATCTTATATAATAATAAACTATAAACGGTATTTATTGTATTTATCCATCCATTACACATTAACCAAAATTTAAACGCCTGGATTAGATCTAAACTATTAAAAACTATAAAATTTAATGTCCCTTTATATTATAAATGTTATAATTATTTTAAATATTGCAATATAATATACTATAAATTAGCGTTAAATTAAATTATCTTACACTAGATAAACCTCATTATCAAACAAATTAGAAACTACCCAAACCTTTAACCCCTGAATAAGCTACTTCGGAATTTCATTTTCGTATATTCAAACTAAAACTAAGATATACAAATTGCCTTAATAAAATCTTATGTTTATTATACTGAAATGTAAACGACTCATGTGGATACACTTATTACTCAATCTAATCATTTATATACTTAGAGCCAAAAAAACCACCCATAATTTAAAGCAAATATACTCTAACAATGAGTTCATTATTTAATATAGAAAATCAAATTGTTCAACCCTCAGAAATTGTGTTTTTGAAACACTAAAACTGTACGGAAAAATATAAATACGAGATAATTTGGCCGAGTGAAACAGTTGATTAAGCATAACGCCTTATTCCGAAATACTATGGAGTGCCTGTGTTAACCAAAACCTATTGATTACCGAGCCGAACAGTGTGCTGACATGCCTTGAGAGAGGAAAATGCCCACAAGCAAGAACAAATACCTCACCATATCTCTAGGAAGGAATCCCAGATAATCCCTAGCGCCCGCGACGAAACATATGCACCCCTTACCAAAAGTGGGTGAGAATCCCATGCTGCCCCAAGAATTAAGAGAGTGATCCCCGAACTATTGAGTACGGAACACTACCCCACTTAAACTACATTGTAAGCACCATTATGGCTTAGCGATTCAAGTCTGTCTAGCCATCAGCCAAAATCTCAGCGGTAACATACAGGACCGCCAGGGAATAAAGCTACCGAGAGGAGGTTGGGGGAGGGAAAGAGGGAATTCAATAGGACATAAATGAGAGAAAGGAAAAGCGCCAAGGAAAATAAGAAACTGGGACTTGTGAAGTCTAATTGAACTGAACTATCAGACCCACGTTCCCTCCCCAACGGATCTTCAACATCCAAATAGGCCTTGCTAAATCAACTCAAACGGTATTAAGTATCGAATTAGAAAATATGGCGTACTGGTTAGCTATAAGCACTTCAGCATCTGGACATCCCGATTTTGTTTACCTGATAATAGTTTAGGCTTAACTCAAATTCTTTCCACCAGATCTGCTCTGTAAAACATATTGGAGGTGGGTAGATCATTAAACCTTTTCTCTCTAAGCATATGAAGTCAATATTGTAGATAAACTAGAGAGGGACAGTCCAAGAAACCTACTTGAAACAAAAATTCAAATATCCTGCAGGTTTCACTTTGTCCTGGACAAAAGTAAGCACTAAAATCACCTCTTGAGCCAAAATATCTTGGAGAAATGCGAAATTAGGTCTGGTTGTTGAAATGCGACCATTTGAAGATCAGAAAGAGTTCAGAATAGAAGAAAAAATTCAGCACGAACTGAAACATAGCTTGTTAAATGTTACCCAAATCTTTTGACAATATGCGATTGAGTAACACAATAAGAAACAGTGTTGTATAAAACGCGACATAAGATATTAATATGGTGCCATATATAGTAGAATGTCCTAAAATTTACATTTGTGGTGTGATAGTTTGCATAATATATTTACACCTTAAGCCTGTTCTATTAAAAACCTATTAACCCTTCCGCAAGTTCAGAGCCCGTTTTCTATTCAAAATATTCCCCTGAGCCACAAAGAGAGTCATATCTTCCTGTCCAACAAGTTTAAATCAACCCCACTGAGTTTGATACCGTTCTACAATATAACCTTTTATAATAGCCAGATTCAAATTTCCCAAATTTAACCCTCTATATAAACATATTCATGGTTACCCCCGTAGATAACCTTATTATAAAACAAACACCGTCATCTTTTTTTTTTTTAAAAAAAAAATCTTTTATGATGACTACTCCTAAAACCCCAACATCCACCACCTCACAACCCCTCCCACACAACCAACTTTCCTACCCAACACCATATTAAAAGCTTAACGCATTTGTAATTCCAAATCCTTTGGTTTCTATAACTCTAAGAACATTTGGTTATACACGAGAAGGGTACAAACTCTATAGGCACACCAGGTTATCATCATAGCTAAAAGAACAAAACCCAAAAACCTCAGGATGGAATTTTCCATAACAAAAAACTCAACCTTTATTTAATTATTGAGATGCGTAAAAAGAGAGTTATAGGTTTTAAAGTTATCCCAGAATGATTTTCTATTCTTTTTATTGTTGTGTTATTGGCTTAGTAGCCTTTCCTGCCAGAATATTACAAAGTATTATAAAAACTGTACTTGTTAAAATAGTTGCTTTAATTATGTAATTTTATCTATGGTTTAACATCACAATTAGATGGATTAAATTCTAATTTCCTGTTGTCTTATGAATTTTGGACGGATGGTTCAGAATTAATTGTTAGAGCATGTTCCGTCTTTTTTTTCTTAATTTATATGGTTGTGTTTCTATTTTTGTTTTTGCGATAATCCTAATCGGCTTTTTATATTTTTACTGTTTTTTATTTATTTTTTGATTCCAATGCTATCTTAAGGTGTAAATGTGCCAATCTATGTCTAAAAGTGAGATCGTAGAAAATAGATTTTAAGTTGATAGATGGTTGAGAAAATAGTAATATCGTTATATTTATCTATGTAATTCTATTGAGTGTTTCTGTCTATATGCGTGAATTGTATAAAACAAATTTGGTATATTTTTGAAGTATGCCATAATTTTCAATTCTATATATTTTTCAAATTGAAAAAAACATGATCGTATCACGGGTCAGGTGGTTAATATTTTGGAGAAATTTTTGATCTAAGTTTTAAAATCTCAATTCTTTCTTACTATAACTAACACCTCGTAGTTTCACTTAAATATTATTACCTAGTGCAAACGGGCTGAGTTCCACTTTACACTGTATTTGCCAATGTCAGGTCCCAATTGACAAATGACGTTAAAATATCTTGTTAGGTTTAATATATTATCATGAGTAGCAAGATTATAAAAAACTTTTGGATTTTAAATAATATACGTTGACTTGTTTAATACGATTCTATATCTAAGACCACGAGACCTTGACTATATTTATTTGCCTTTAACATAATATGACTCTTGAAACTAATTTAAAAGTATCATCGTACACTAAGTACTAATAAACTGTTCTCACTATTCGAATATGCGATGATCCTTAGCGGACGGAACAGGAGTCGAGTGCGGGTTCTGTATTAAAATGGTTTTTTAATTATTTTTTTGTATAGACAATAATATTTCCAACTTCCTCATTTTATAGGACATCAATCAAAAAAGCGTGTTGATATTGAATGTTCAACCAGAATATTGCCTTATTTTGGCCTCACACATGTGAGCACTTGATGATTTTGACTTTGGTTTAGTCAACATAATTATAGATTAATTCTGATTGATGATACCGTCACAAATGTCCAGCTGTAGAGAAATTTAAAAGGCCAAATCATTGAAAACACAGAGTGATATGGAACAACTTAACAAATATGTAATCAAACACTAATCTATGTGTGTCTTTTAATAAAACACCCATTGCTAATTTTGCCCTCAAAATTGAAGAGATAATTTCCTTACCTAATAAATCTAGAGCTTCGGGTACTTTGGTGCCACCAAGCTGTTGGTGTGTAACTGAACATTGGTTTAATGAATCTGGAACTGATTAATATGACTAGCATCTAACTTAGTGAATACTGAAC